>NDFZ01005337.1:466072-510926 GCA_002192655.3 Mamestra configurata
AAAAAAAAAAAAAAAAAAAAGGCCCGGACTGGCCATAGGGTAAGTTGGGCAAATGCCCGTGGGCCGGACACAAGGTGGGCCGGTCTGGCCGATTGGCGATCATTTCTTTTGCTATTAAAAAATCAAAAACATCGATTAGAGTAACATCCTCTACTTACCGTCACGTCGAGAACCTAATTCAATTTACGTTATCATCGTTGGGCTCTAGTAATATCCTTGCTTTCTAAAAAAATGGCGCTCGCCACTGTCAATAAGCAAGACTCATCACATTACACCACAGAGTACTTTTATATACACTTCTCATCAAAAAAATCGAAACACCTCGCAGTTTATGATTTGATAAGGATTATCAGAAAAATGTGTATATTTAGGAATAAATGTAAAATGTCATTTAATAGTGAGTAGTATGAGGTTTTTAAATCCTAATGTTAATGTTCTAAATTCAAATTAAGTCTTCATAGGTTTCGTATTTTGTATAATGAGTAATTTTTACCCTGTATGGAATATGAAGGAAATGGGTAAAACAACACGCGTAAATGAAAAAAAATGTAAGAAACGTTTATTTAATAACTTGTATTCCCTCCGCGAGCTCTTATTACTGCTTCCATACGGTTCTTCATCGATCGGATGAGAGTCACGATCACATGTTGTGGTATATTATCCCATTCCTCTTGGATTGCATTTTGCAGCTGGCTAAGTGTTTCTGGGGCTGGATCTCTTGCTCGAATTCGTCTCTTTAATTCATCCCATAGATGTTCAATGGGATTCATGTCCGGGCTTCTTGCTGGCCATACCATAATGGAGATACCGACTTCGGTAAGATAATCTCGTACGACGCCCGCGGTGTGAGCTCTAGCATTGTCGTGCATGAATATGAAGTCGTTGCCAATAAAATGTGCATAGGGCATCACATGAGGTTCAAGACACTGTTCGATGTACCGATGAGAGTTTAGTGCAGGCAGCCGTGGCCCAGATACAAAGGCAAGTTCTGTCTTACCGTCGGCGCTGATTCCTCCCCAAACCGTCCACGAACCGCCACCATAGCTGACCTTTTCTTCAATGCAGCATTGTGCAAAGCGTTCTCCATCTCTTCTGTAGACCTTGTTCCTTCCGTCGTTACCATACAGCATAATTTTACACTCATCAGAAAACAGTACTTTGCTCCACTGAAGGTATGACCAAGTTAGGTGCTCGCGTGCAAAGTTAAGGCGCGCTCTTCGATGGTCTGCAGTTAATTTCGGCCCATTCGCTGGCTTATGCGGTGCCAATCCGCGTTCCTTCAACCTTCTTCTTATTGTAGAGTCACTTACAGCTACTCTTCGTACAACGCGAAGCTGCTGCTGCAGTTGAAAAGCGTTAAGGCGTCGATTTCGTAAAGAGGTTGTTACAATAAATCGATCATCTCGCTCAGAAGTGACCCGATTCCTGCCAGATCCTGAACGGCGCGTGAACGAACCAGTCTCCCGATAGCGTTTGTAGACTCTATGAACAGATNCATTCCCTGTGCTGGCGAGCGTTGGCACGCTTTGCCAGCTTAGGGGCTGAGGACTTGGGTGCCTTGGGGCAGCCCCGGTAGTTAGCCGGGTGCCCTGACTCACCGCACAGCACGCAGCTGGGCGGTTCGTCACATTGCGTACGGTCCTTTGGACGTGGGCAGTCTGAGGTGCCGTGGTCTCCCAGGCATTTGACACAGCGGGGTTTGCCGTGGCAATTTTTCTGGGAGTGCCCATACAGTTGGCAGCGGTGGCATTGTCCGACAATGCCACTGCGTGAGGGCGTCTCCACTTTGAGGCCAGAGAGGCCACAAATCTTGGATAGGGCAAAGATGGGGTGGTGGCCCACGGTGGGGTCGCAAACGACCAGCACCATGTCATATGCAGCGCCACCACGGCGATGCATACGGTGGACCTGGGCCACCGGTATGTTTTGCGACTCAAGGTCGCGGCGAATATCCTCGACAGGGATTTCGCGAGGGACGTTTCGCACGACGGCGCGGGTCTGTTTCTCCTCCGCGAAAGCGAAGGAGTGAAAGGGGATGTTCCTGGCTACTAGTAGCCTGTGGAGTTCCCGGTAGTCGGTCGCGGTAGGGACAGTGACCTTTATGCCCGCTTGGACGGCACGGGCATTGGAATATTTGATGCGGCGCTCATTGCACGCCGTGGATACGTCTGTCCACTTCCCCTTGTCATGGATGAACAAGGGGGGAGGAGCGGACAGTTTTCGGGGGAGGGGGGCAGCCGGGGCGGCAATGGCCATGGGGCTGTGTGGGCGGCTAGCCTGTTGGGTGTTGCCAACAGGCGAAGCGGAGCGCGAGACGGGGGCTGAGGGGGCAGGAGAAGATGCCTTGACGGCAGTCTTCTTTGCTGCGGGTGCAGCCTCCTGCTTAGGGTTGCCCTTCTTCTTCCTCTTCCCGCCGGTGGCGTTGCCACCGTACGAGGAGTCGGAATCTGACTGGGAAGCGGGGGAGTCGGGGTCGGACTCCGACATGGGGGAAAAACAGGGGGAAAGAGAGCCTGACCTCTGGGCCAGAGGGATTTGGCTCTCGGGTTCCTCAGGGAGTGATTCCTGGGATTGGGATAAGCCCTGAGGGGGCACGGGGGCGGAGGTCTGAGGGGGTAGAGGGGTGGAGACCTGAGGGGTCTCGGGGACGGCCATCGAGGAGATGACCTTTATTTTTGAACGGACATCGTTCGCGATGCGGGGGTCCTTAACGTGAGTGAGCAATATCTCACAAATGGCCGTAAAGGCATTGGCCATTGCGGCCATTGGGGCGGTGGGATTTACCGCCTGAGGGGCGGCCATGTTGCTGAGTAGCAACTGGGGGCAGGGGCAAGAAATGCCTACCTACACCTCGAGGAGACGCGACATATGTGCGCCCCTCGAGTGACAGCTTCCCACAAAAAGAACCCACCCCTTGGGTGTTTCCTAGTGTTATCGCCGGTGAGAAGAAAACCCAAACAAACTCACCGACAACACAGCTGTCTTGCCTGAAGGGCTATTATCCTAACTTCCCGGTGGGAGGTTCCGGGAATGTGTTCCCTCCCTGTCGGGAAAACAGGGAGGTGAGTACCTAAGGTGTGCCCTAAGCTAGTCAACCCGTTGCCGATCTTAATGTGCAACGGGGCCCTAGGGTCTTACGACCGGTCCGGTTCGTTGGGGTTGAGACACCCAACCGACCCGGGTGAATGCTGAAAGAGAACGGGGTTAAGCACTGGGCGCGACTAGGAGATCCCCCAAGGCCGCGGTTCCAGTGCCCTTCCGACTTTTACTTAACCCTGAAGGGGCTAGGTAGGTGTGTCGGGTCCACACCACTTGGTTTCGTTGACACCGTAAGGTTTCCCACCAAGTACCACGAAACTGTGGTTTTTCCCTGAACGGGCACACGTCTTTTGACTGATTCTTGTTACGGAAACAGTAAAATCGTCTGCTACCTTGAAAAAGGCTGCTTCGGATTTGTAATTGTAGTCGGCGACTACGGATGACGTCACGGCGAGAGCGGGACGGAGCGAGAGGGCGCGACAAGCAGGTAGCGGGCGAGCGGCGGAGAGCAGCACGACCGTCACGAGCGGGTGTCGGGCGGAGAGTGTTTGCGAACATTAAAACTGAAGCCATCTTTTTATCCGTGTGTATTGAAGGGTTGCCATTTGTTAATTTTTTTCCCTATAATTTGGGGATATTTGTGTGGGTAGGAACTAGTGTAATATTGTACGAGTATTGTTGAATATGGTATAGTACCTCAATTGTTTAGGACTTCTATTATAAAAAAAACAACTCATATTTCCAATCAACTTTAAATTCCAAAAGATCACCGTAACAAAATCTTATAGCTACTATCCATTTATTTTTAATTTCATTATTAATAGGAAACCTAAAATATTAAATACATATAAAAAGAAAATGGGAATATAACTCGAAGTAAGAAATCATATTTATATGTATAGATTAATCGAATGGGGAAATTTTAAATCGTCTTATAGCAAAGAAACTTTATGTCACTGCTTTCGTTCGCAGAGGTTTTTTGTTCCAAGTAACCTAAATATCATATTATTTTAAATTCATATTGTTATTTCAAGTACTTACAAGTAAAAAGTGATTCTGTGAGACTTTTTATGTGATTTGCTGTTGTTTTTGCAACTTTTCACTACACAGGAAGGCATAATTATATTTTTTAAATCTAAGTTATCTTGACGACAACTCGTGTCAAACTAAGAGCGATGAGCATGGTTTTAGTGTAGGTGTGGGCGTGAGCGTGAATGTTTACTTGCAGGAGCACGGTTTTATGGCTTCACTTTTGATGTTTGCGGCGCGCTGTCTACTTTTTTTTGTTGGTCTGAGCCTTCAAAGTATGCTCCTTCAGAAATGATACACTTACGCCAACGAATAATCCATTCATCATAAACGCTTTTTCCAGAATTGAGTTCAGTTCTCGCCGCGAATTCTCTTTTATGTCTTCTACCGAATGAAAACGGGTGCCACAAAGTGGTAATTAGAATTTAGAAATATAAAGAAGTTGGCTGGGGCCATATCTGGTGAATTAGGTTGTTGCTCGAAGATATTTTTTGAGTTTTTGGTCAAAAATTCATTTAAAATGATGGCCTTGTGCGAAGTCGCATAATCGTGGTGCAAAATTCAAGAATTTTCTTTCGACAAATCTGGCCATTTTCGTCGAATTTACCCTCTTAAACGCCGCATAATACTCAAATATTCTCTCATCTTTATTTATCGCTTGACCTCCCGGCAACAATTCCGAGTGCACAACACCGCGATAGTCAAAGAATACAGTGAACATGACTGACCTTTGATCGACTTTGTCGTGATTTTTTCGGTTCGGTGCAGTTGGAAGTCGCCACTCCGAAGCTTGTTGAATGGTTTGCATGTCAAACTCGTAAATTCACGTCTCGTCTCCAGTAACAATGTGTTTCATGAATGTTGGTTCTGAATCGACTCGTTCTAGCATGTCCTCAGCGACTCTTATACGATTGAGTTTTTGGAGAAAATTCAGGTCTTTTGGGACTAGTCGAGCGGCAACATGTTGCAACTTTGCCGCTCTGAAGTTAGGTAGGTTTCGGTGACAACCGCGCAGGTGCAATCGCGTAAAAAAGTGTTACGTTCGTAGAAGCAGTTAGCGATTGTAAGATAAGTAGGTAGAAATGCAGAAGAAGATAATAAGTACTACTAGGTAATTGAAAGTGAGGGACTGTGTTCACACCAAATAAATGAAAGCTAAATTTAAAGGTACAAAAATAATAGTTTATTGTCTTTTTGTGAAACGATATTCCGACTAGGCATATCGCACAAAACACTCACACACAAAACCAAGCAACAAACACAACAAGTAACAATAAGAAGATAACAAAACAATAACAAATAAATTAAAAATAATAACAACGTGTAACACTTCTGGCATCAACAGTCTTATTGCATTGAGCAAGCGGGACACGACTAAGCATCGAACGTATAGGAGCGACTGAGACGTCATTACTCGAGCCATCTTCCGCGAGACCGCGCATGCGCGCCAAACCTGCGCATACGCGGTGTCATGATTGGTTGTAAAGTTGACTACTGCGCTGTCAATTGTGACGAACTTCAGACGGGCAAAGTTGTTTGACGCGTACTGTACGGATCAACGCGTGAGGCACAGAAAATTCAGCAGCTGTCTCTTTCAAACTTGAGTGAAGATTGTCAGTCACTATTACCTTCACTTTTGCGATGTTAACTTTAGTTGAAGATGTTGATGGCCTAGAGCGAGCCAAATCTTCCATCACATCTCGACCCTTTTGTACGCATTGGGCCATATAAGCACGTGTTTTTGATAACATCGATTCACCGTAAGCCGTCTGTAACCTTTTCAGCGACTCAAAACTCGAAATTCCATTTGCGGTGCAAAATTCGAAGAAACTCTTTGTTCGATGTTTTTGTCCATTATGAAGTTCGCAACACACACTAGAGATGTTCCAACAAAAAACGGTACTATATTCTAAATAAAACTCCGCGCCAAAATGGAAAACAGTTGTGCCAAACTAGCAACAAAAATAAAAATAATAAATTGAGTTTAGAACCATAAACAAATTATCAATTCCCGATACTTTTTTGACAGAATATAAATGCTTCCACCATGTTTTTTTTCACATCTCCACAAACAACCGTTTAGCTGGCAGAGGGGAGGAACACTTGACTCTAACAAATAATTGCACTTTACAAATTTCGCAAGCGGATCCTTGGATGGAAAAATAATTTTAGCCGATCCTCAAAATTTTTAAACGACCTATCCCACACCATGGGATAGAATATTTTAAAAATCATCGCCACTTTACGTGTAGTTACGTGCACTACACGTAAAGTGACGATGATTTTTTACTCTAAACAATTTTTTTAAATAAAAAAGTTTTCGCTTCGAAAATAGTTCTGTTGTAATTATTTGTTACCTGTGTAATTTCTTATTACTTTTTAACCGAAGATTTACGAAACAAACACTAATTCAACAGTCCAATTAATAATCCAAACCAATACGTTCGGGGGCTCGCGAGTTAACAATCCAAAATAATCAAATTTCATTCAATTAATATTATTTTATTTTATTTCACTTAGTCTAATACCCAAAACTTAACTACTATAGAACACATAAAAACTAGTTCAATTTATATGTAAAGCGTAAAATTTGCCGAAATTTTGTTTTATATATAAGCGTCGAACGAGTTGGGAAATAAAGTATGAGACGAGAGGAAAGCGACATATTAGGGATAGCGACAAAATAACTAATGTGACGAATTAGCATCACAACTTGACACGCATTCAAAACGCCTTTATCCGAATGCACAGCAGCCCTAATTTCAAATGTTAGTATATATTTGAAATTAGGGCTGCTAGTGTTAGTCCCTCCCCGACCTTTGATTACCGAGCCAGCCCGCGTCGCTGAGCCAGTAGTTTTAAACTCCCAAAATAATGTTATGACCCAGCCTGTACCTTGCTGTTCCTCCAAAAATGACGCCGCTAGCCGAGGTCCGTATCCCACAGGGGATGCCCTAGCGAGCGATCATGTAGTTTTAATTTAGTTTATAAGCCCTGGCTGGGGGCCTTAAATTCATTTGAGGCCACCACAGGATAGTCCGGTTAAGCAGTAAGCAGCCCTAGCGTGCTGAACTGCGAGTGGTCCCGAAAAAAAAAACCTAGTGTTAGTGATACTAATGCCATGCATGTCTATTATGACATTTTGATTGATTGATGTCAAATTTGATAACCTTAAACTACGGCGGCAGGTATAACTTGAGCAGCAGTCATAATTAACACTGTCGGAACTGCGAGCGAGTAAATAAAAATGATGCATTGCATTAGAACAGCTTTATTAGTTGTTCGTCAAAATCGAAGCACGACTGTTCCTATTCAAAGAATATTTAACATTAATCAGCTTACTTTTGGACAACCGCGATGTTATTTATCCCAAATAGATGATACAGGTAAGGATTGTAATCTAGACGAGTAACATAGTCGTAAGAATATATATCTGCTGGAGAGAGAGCAACTATGACGTTTTATAAAATGCCAAACTTCACAGATCGAATAGTAGAAAACATATGTAAAGGCGAAGCAGAACTGGAGAAAAAGCTCAGAATTTTAATGCTGGAAGTTGAGGTAATGCGCCAGGACGGCCGGCATGCCCCAAACTACATAAACAAGGACCAGTGGCAACATCTATTAGACCTATCAACAAAAAATCAACGTGCCAGTTACCTTAGATATTTGTTCAAAACTGAAAAATCCAGGGAGAATTTTAAGGTAGGAAACATCCAACCTTGTAAGTACCAGACTAATCTATAGTAATTTTACTGTCCTAATAACTTTTGTTTTTAGGCTAAGAAAGAAGCTAAAAAAAAGGAAAACCCAGTAATAAAACCTGAAGACTCCAAAGAGAATGAAGATGACCTTCTTTATGGTATACAACACCAGTCATTGTTTCTGCGAATCAGGGACCAGTCAATAAACCAGTTTGATAACTACAGGTTATTAATGTACTTTCACTTAAAATGAGTTAAAAGCATGAATATTTTTGTGTATAAAATGTATTAATATTTTTGTTGCAGGGCCCTTCAAGCTATGATATTTGGACAATCAGTTGTAATAGACTGCTCATATGAAGATAGTATGGTTTATAAAGAAACCTTAAATGCTGCTAAACAAATGACATTTGTTTTTGGAGACAATAGAATTCATAAAGAACCTTTTAACTTGCATTTGTGTAATGTGAATATGGAAGGACAATTTATGAAGCAAATGCGGAAAAATATTCCTTCATTAGATGAACCATGGTTTCCTTTGAATATTCACACAGAAAGTTATTTAGATGTATTTCCAAAAGAGAAGTTGGTTTATCTAACACCCCATTGTCGAGAAGAACTAACAAAGTTTGATCATGATGCTGTGTATATTGTTGGATGCATGGTAGATAAGGTAGGCACACCATAAATAAGATATACCTAAAGAATCTCATTGAAGTCAATCCTCAGAAAGAAAATATAGGATTGTTACTGAGAAATAAAGTACCAAATATTCAATGTCTAAATAATCTCCTAAGATCTTGCAAGGGGGTACAAAGTACATTAAAAATGTATTATTACAAGTAAATTAAGATGCCAAAATATTCGATATAGCACTTCGCCCGTGCGGATTTAGTAGGTACTCCACAAACTTCAAGTTTTGGAAAATTAAGCACTACAATATCCATTCAAAGGTCTCAGGATTAGCCTACTATTCAGTGTGACTGACACTGGCTAGGCCACCATCAGGGATTTTAATTTTGATAACACAAAAAATTTGTTGTTAATTAGTCTCTCCAGATCGGCCACCTATAAACCCATATCATTTGAACCAGTGACCGACAGCTTCCGACTAATTGGTGACAAAATATGAGAGAAAACAGATCTTCGCTAGGTGCCCTAGTTTTTGAGATATAAATGTGGCTAAGCTTGGGAGACTCTCCAGATTGGCCACCTATAAACCCATAAACCTATAAATCTTTTGAACCAGTGACCCACAAATTCTGATATTTGGCGACTGTCTTATCAAAATTAAAATCCCTGATAGTGGTCAAGTCAGCATCAGTCACACTACTATTCACCCCGTCAGGTGTTGATTATGTAAAAATTGTTAGATCTGTTTCAAATATCCCACTTTTAGTTTCATTCAAATTTCCACGTAAATTGAAGTAAGCAATAATGTCCTCCCCTAAAACTTCTTCGCCCCGAAAAATACAAATATTTGTTATCCTTGCCGTGTTTCAACTTCATTAGACCCAGGAATAAGATTCTCCCCAGTTAGCTCAAACCGCAACATTTTTCTTTGAAACCTTAATTATCAAACCATTTAAATGGATAATAAGGATTTAATATCTTGATATCAAAATCATCACTTTTTCTGTCCAACTGGGTTTTGATTGAATAATTTTAACAAAAAGCGGTCATTGTGACAACCATAATAGTTAGACATACAGCCTTGTGGATTTTTTGGATGAATAGCATTGATATTTCTAATTTAAATGATTTCAGGTAAATAATGAACCACTCTCTCTGGCAAAAGCTAAAAGGGATGGAATAAAAATGGCAAAGCTACCATTGGATAGGTATCTTGAGTGGGCCCCAGGATCGAAGAAAAATCTGAATATAAACCACATGGTACCCATTCTACTAGATTTGAAGCTGACTGCTGATTGGGAATATTCTTTGCGCCACATTCCGAGAAGAAAACTCATGGAAACTAAAATAATGGCTATGCAGAAAAGATTGAAACACAATCCAAAGTTACAAAATGTAGTTATGAAAAACTTCAAGCTTTCTAAACTTAACAAATTAGCATTTAAAGAAAAGAAACTTGAATCATTACCATTTAAAGAAAAGAAATTTAAATCTAAGAGGTCATTGTATGATGATGAAAATATATAAAATACCAATCTGAACATGTCTTTATTTATTCAACTATAATGTATACTTCAAATTTTAAACATGAAAAATGTAAAATAATTGTGATACAACTAATTATATTATTAAGTTTTGAACACTAATTATTTCGAACATCATAAATAGGTAAATACCTACCTACGTCAAACCAATAGGCTATTACAATATTTTACATTATACCAACCTTATTTACTTCCATTCGCAAAGTTTCTCTTTATTCGCAACCCATTTCTATAATTGCATAATGTACTGGGAATTCATGTGTTGTAACTTATTGCACAAAAATATTGTAACATGCTTTGCACATTCAGTTTATAAAAATATAAGTCTAACACCTATTGTTCCTAAAGCTAACTAAAATAATATAATAAAATAGGATAATGTATTCAATTGTCATAATCTACAAAGGTAGAAATCATCAATGGGTACATTCCCAGTAAAAAATGTAACCAAAACTCGATAAAAATGCTAGAATAGTATTCACAAAAACAGAAATAATGTTTCATCATATCAGCCGAAAGACGTCTACGGCTGGACATAGGCCTCCCCCAAGTATCGCCACAACAACCGGTCCTGTGCGTCTCGCATCCATCGGCTGCCCGTGACCCTCATCAGGTCATCGGTCCAATTTGTGGCAGGCCTGCCAACGCTGCGTATTCCAATACGCGGTCGCCACTCCAGAACTTTTCGGCCCCACCGACCATCTGTTTTGCGAACAATGTGCCTCTCTCTACCCATTGCCTTCTCTTGTGGATATCATCATATTTGATTCGATCACGCAAGGAAACTCCGAGCATAATAATGTTCGCACTGCAAATAAACCTTGTGCTTAAAATTAATAACAAATAATTACTCTATATTATGTACATTTTTATTAAAATTTATGAACTATGGTAAAGGCGTTCGCATGTCGACATCTGTAGAAGTGGTCTCTGACCTCTGCTTGATTGTCGCTAGAATCTCTTGCAAGTTGGATGGCAAGGCAATGTCAGCCAATGGAACACTTTGAACTGGAGGCGGAGTCATTGGCCGAGATGGAGAGTATGCTTCATCCTGTGTACAAAAACAAAAAAACCTGATAAATAAAGGCAAATAATTATATTCTGGAAGCCAGGGGTTAGTGCCGTCTGCCAACATAGTTTAGTCAAGAAAGTAGGCATGATTGACCGGACTCTTATTGTCAATATAGTGCAAAAAGGCTCAAAACACCATAGAGTATGGCAATAATAGGTACTACAAAAAATACCTCGCCAATAGAAGAATCTGCTTGCGCCATTTTACGAATTTGTTGTTTCTGTTCTTCTATCTGCCTGTTGAGTTCTTCCATTTTACTTCTGAGTGTGTTGGATGCCAAGCTCGGTCCCGATGATGAGGGTCCGCTGCCGCTGCTACTCGTCGAGCCTGGACTATACGGTTCTTCATCATCTGCAGATACTGCAGAATGCAACCAAACTTTAGTTACCTATTTATTTATTTTAAATACCTAATGTATAACATGATAAATACTAGATAGTCGTGGCAAGTAAGCAGTTCTTTTAACGCAATAACCATATGAGGATATACAATACCTAGAGAAGCAGCAATTTTGTCCTTTACAGTTGTAGAGAGAGTTGATGATGTATAAGCAGGCAGCGGGAGCTGTGGTCGTCTTCGTGGCGACGCTGGCGGCGTGTAGGAACGCTTGCGGGACTCGCGTGCCACCTAATACAACGCAACGTCAATAAAACTTCAATAAATATTTAAGTTGGATAAAAAACGGAAGGTACAACCAATAACGTTTTACATCTAAATAATTGTTTTCTAAAATATATTTATTAGAATATCATAAGTGGGTATGTTTAGTACAATATTTACAGAATCAGATATAAGCATTTTTTATTTATTTACAAAATACCCCAAATACTTTGGTAAATAATAAATACACGAGAGAAAATATTATTTTATTAACAAGTTTTTACAAATCATTGTCCGTCGGCGAACTGACCTTAGCGGGAATCACATCGGTAGGAATGTTGGCGGCCAAACGTTTCTTTCTTTGTCGAATAACGATCGCAATCAGGAGATGTGTTTTGATTTCACCAATGCCTGGCCCGTCGAGGGGCAGGAGAACTGCCGGTAACGTTGTATTCGCCGGTAGTGGCACTATGTAAAAATCTTTCACGGTCATCATATTCGACGCCTTTACTACGCCTAACCTAAAATATGAAAATTCCATATAAACCATCACTGCCGGGAAGGGCAACGTATTTAATAAAGAAAGGAAAACAAAATTAGGTAGGAATATGAGGAAAAGGAGATCAGTTTTTATTTTATGAAACGACAATTTATAATAATAAAATCTATATCTATACAATACCAACCTATTGCGACTACTAAGATAGCTATATAAGGCAATGTATTGCATTTTTTCTTCATCATTCGCCGTTTGAAGTTTCAGAATCACAATGTCTTTATTACTAGTTTTTTTCATTTTTGCAATATAATCCCATACAGTATCGGGATTTATTCTTCCAACGATATCTAATTCTGTGCGTAGATCTTCTTCCAAGTCGACGGAGCTGCCCGATACCTGGAATTTCGAGTGAGGGGGGAATTATAAAATTACATTATGAGACATATTCTTGACTGTAACGTAGCCTGAAATGAACTCGCTTTTCGGGTATGTCTGTGAACTATATATTTGATGTTGATGCCATTTATTCTGAAAGTTTATAAAGGTATGTGAATGAGGCATTCGAATAGTTAAGTTAAATATTGCAATTTAGATGTTTCATTTCATCCACATGTCGTCACTGCATCCGCGCTAAACTGGGGCGGGTTGCTAGTCATTATATAAAGAGCAACACACCTCATGTGCAGCGACATAGAACCGCGCCACGTCAACCATGTTGATGCATCCACTCCACACTGTTGCTGCAGAATTGTCCACTGTGCTACTTGGTTCTTGGTCGCTTTCAGCTTCTACAAATTAAAACGGTACTTATTAATAACCGAGTTCTAAACACTAACAAAACTTACTTAGTTTTATGAACTAGACTAGTAGCTTATTTACTCACCCGACGTTTTATCTTGCTTTGTTGGGAACCTCGTTTCAGGTAATATTATATTGGACTCAATCAAAGACTTAGAGGGATCGTACTCAGCTTCAAAAGTACTCATATCATTCCTGTAGTTTTCCTCAAAAACGTCTTCTCTAGATTTCCGCAAGTCCTCTTCAGAAAATGCCGACGTTATCATTGGTTCATGGGGATCGTACTCCGGGTGAGCTTCTTTCTGCATCGCCGATTTCGGCCTCTCTATTGAATCCGAATCTGTGGAACTACAAAAAAATATTAAGTGGCTATTCATTTGGATTTCTTAGTTGACTGGGCATGAATTGAATGCTTACTCATTCTTAATTTTACTATAAACATTTTCTTGAGATCTGGACCGATGCTTCTGCTTCTCATCGCTGCTGCCAGTGCGTTTGGAACGCGACGAGTTCCGTCGCTTCGGGCTGTCCCGAGGAGAGCGTCGCCTGGAGCGCACTGGTGACTTCGAGCGTCTTCTGGGTTTCTCTCTCGACGATGATCTGCGCCGCGATCGTTCATTAGATTCGGGTTTATCTTTTGATTCCTTAGATCTGTCTTTTGAAATCGACCTAGCTCTACTGGACTTCTTATCCGACCTCCGCGTTGACCTTCTCTGCTCATCTCGTGTTTCTTTCTCGTTAGAGGGTGATCTTCTTTTGGATGACCTGGATTTCTTTTCAGAATCACGTTTTGATTCACGCCTGCTCCTTTTCGACCGACTAGAACTGCTATCTTCACGATTTCGTTTTTTACTGTTGTACTTCTCTATTTTACTGTCATCTTCATCGTCGCCTTTTGTGGTGCTATCGAAAAGAAATACATAATTATAATTTTAACTAAAAAACTATATGCATACCTAAATGAAAACTAAAAAGTTTATACAAAAATAAAGTCTAACTTACTTTTCAGGTGTTTTTTCTTTTGCGAGAACATCAGGACCAACTGTTGAGTCATTTAATGCAGTAACTACATCTTCAACGGGCACATTTGGATCTAGTTCAGTTGATACAGATTCTTTAGTTTCCATCACCTGAGTAAAAATAAATTAGTAAATTATGTATTTGTTATTAACTTTAATTATTCGAATACAATTATTCTTTTTTTAAATACCTCTTCTCCTTTATGTGTTTTAAGGACATAAGTTTTGCTAGCAGCTAGGAGATCTAGTTCCGATTTCTTTATTAATTCTAATTGATGTTTAGCCTCTTTATCTCTCCACTGTGCCAGTTCCTGACTTGCTAATTCTTCTGGAGACAGGCGAACCTGAAAATGAGGATATTTGTAATCACATAGGATTAGGGTATAGCAGATTAGCATTGTATTAAAATTAAATAAAGAAAGCTTACGAGTTGTTTAGGCGTTATAGATCGATCACAGATTTTCTCCCACAAAGTCAGATTTTTCCGATCTTTTATGTTAAACATAAGTGATCTGTATTTAGCTTTGTATTTCATCCCCACATCTCTGAATAGTTCGTGCAACTCAAGTTCTGTATCGTAGGCAAACTCTTTTATTTCTGATTCTGAAAACTTTGGTCCCGGGGATTCTGCCATTCGAATGGCCAACTGTTCTTGCAAAGCTTTCCGCACATTATCTCTGATTGGTTCACCACTTGCCATTCTCAGTCGGCTGTGCGTGTCTTTCCGACGCGGTGTCGACGGCGAAACTGAAGGAGCCTGTAACGTAAAAAATTATCGTTAACTCGCCATCTCAGCTTCATAATCAAAATGCAAACACGTTCAAGGTCGTTCACTATATTAGACAATTGCTATCTGATTACCAATTTAGTAAACAGGATCGTATATCCGTTGATAATACTAAAAAAACTACCTTCCTACACCTTCACTATAAAATTAAAGACATATACTGAATACATTTTAAAAGCAGTCCTGTGACGGTTTTGACTACTCTCAACGTACAACTATTGGTACTAACACACAATATTACATAGTAATATACAAGACATGTGCGTCGTAAAACTGACTGCCTTTATTATTGAAGTCTGGTCTGAGCGATCACTTAGAGTCGTATTCAAAATAAGTCATAAAAACCGACGCCATGTCTGACATCATTCATAGAAAGATTATAAGGAATTCTCCACAACCATGAAAGGACCTTGAATGAGACCGATAAAGGTGGACTATGGCATAAAATATTCCTGAGAACTCATTTTGTCACTAGCAAAACAAACATGTCCAGTTTTTTTTTTTTGACATTACCACTCGCAGTTCAGCACACTAAGGTTGGTTACTGCTTAACCGGACTATCCTGTGGTGGCCTTAAATGAATTTAAGGCCCCAGCCAGGGCTTACAAACTAGCTAAATTAAACTAAATGACCGCTCGATATCGGGCATCCCCTGTGGGATACGGACCTCGGCTTCGCGGCGTCATTTCGAGAGGACAGCAAAGGACAGACATATGGCATAGATATTAGATTATCTATGCCATATGCCTGATGGGATCGGTAAAAATGATTATTTCTTGCTGCTAACAAGGTTTAATCACAATGTATATATACATAATGTCATACATAATGGGTCCATGATAGCTAATTCTTAAAGGCTTCCGTTTAACTCAGATGCCGCCTAAGGAGTGGGAAGGGTGTTTTGCACAACCCTCCCGCACCACGCAATTTCCTTAGGGCAGGGGTCACCAAGTAGTTTCTTTAGGGGCCCGTTTTCAGGGTTCCGAACATCCGTAAAAACGGATTTTCGAGATTCCAACTAAACCGTTTGATATATCAAATGAGGGCTTATGATGAGGGCTTTAATAATATTTTTTCCATAATTTTAAAATAAATAGTTTGAAGTTATTCAAGAAATTATATGAATTCGAAACTGATGAGCCTAAAATTTTTAAAGAAATGCAAGTAATAGATCTTTATATAGGCTTCATATAGGTATATACAATACCTGAAAAGCGGTGATTGTACTCATCATTATGAATAACTTTTTCTATGGGACCAACACAACCAAACCGCGAAAAAAAAAAAACACAACTTCACAGTTCTCTTTGCTAATCACCAGGTCCTAGGTGCTAAGCAAGCCGCCTGTTACTGCGTTTTCGGCCTTAGGGAATGAATTTTCAAAAGTGTTTGTTATTCTTGGTATTATCAATTAGTGAATGGGGTTGGTTACCAGTCTAACTAGATGTGACCACGTACTTGACTTCTTAAACCCATCACTGGGAACCCTTTGGTCTTCTTTTATTTCAATAGACTATATTAATTTTTGTCTAACCAGAATTGAGCAACCTGTATCGCTTTATCATTGACCTCATTTAAATCTTGGATGGTGCAGGCGGTTGGGCACGACGGGCGAATAAGGTGACGCATGTGCTGTGAAGGGGTGCACTGGTACTGCGTTTGGGAGTGGTGCAGAAGACCCTCTGGTAAGACATGTTATCGGACTTTCGGGCTTTTGACCCCACTTCTAACTTTGCAAGCCTGACTTAACTTTCAATCAACCCATGAGGTGTTAAGATATATTTAGCCACACTTAAAAATTGTAATAATCTTAGAGTAAAGAATAACAATTTGTCTTGAGATTGTTCTATTTGTCTTACCTTATCTTGTGAGGACTGTCCATGACTACTGGGGGTTCGTATCAGCTTCCTTGTTGTAATTGCCGGCCTAGCAGTCGATGTGCTAGCCTTAGGAGTGTCACTTAACTGCACTTGCTGAGTTTTTGGAGTTGAAGGTTTGGGTTGTGGAGAAGCTCTAGGTTCTTCTTTAGGAGCTGATATTAGTCTTATAGACCGTTCTTTTGGCTCAGCATGAGGCGTTCGGACAGGTGTAGATTGCTCAGCAGGTTTCCTAGGTATCCTTTCAAAGTTAAGAGTTGTCTGAATCTTATTTGGTTCAGCAGTCTTCTTCTTTGTGAGTCCTGGTTTGATTGTACTTAGGGTACCGGGACGCACAACTTCAAATGTTGGATGCTGTTGCAACCATGCTTTCAAGTTTTCTGCAGTTGGAGCATTAGTACCAGCCAATAACCTGCCAGATTTACGTTCATAAACTATAACCTGCAAACACCAATTTTTTTATGGTTATTATGAGTTGTACCGTTTTTCCATACAGAGGTTCGGCTAGCCCTAAAAACAATGTTTGAAAATAAATCTCTACAAATATAAGCAAGTATTAAGGACCAGCCATACTCTGTCAAAGTTAAAATAGGGCAATACTCTGGCTCTGAGATAGTGAAGCTTCCTTTCAGTAAAAAAAAATCTCAATCAGATCAGGGCTTCCATTACCTCCTATAAGCAAACAATCTCTATTTTTATCAGTTTTACAAATAAATAAATAACTTACTCTAGATTCAGCCTTTTGTTTATCGTTAGATTTACCAGGTTCGCCATCTCCTTTAGTTGAAGGACCTTGGTTTCCTAGAGAGTCTTGAGCATGTTTCCATATGCAGGAGTTACTACAATAAATACTGCTTGCGCGTGCTGGCTTCTTGCATACTATGCAATTCGTCTTTGCTGAGTCTTTGATAGCAGATGATTGGACTGGTGACTTCAATTCAGGACTTGCTAGTTCATTATCTATTTTACTTTGTGTTGCCTGAACCTGAAAATGTTATATAATTTATGGTTTTTACAAGTGATTGAATGCCACATACTTATTTCTGCTTCAGTTTATGTGTCAGATGAGGAAGGATTGTTGATATGTGACTACTTACTTCTTTTGTGCCTTTAGATGATGGCTTTGCTTTTTTAATACAGTTAGGGCATCTCCATTCAATGCCTTGTTCCTCCATCTGTTGTCCCATAGCTTTAGTGATATTTACACACTTTCCATGGAACCAGTCCTCACAACCATCACAACATATCATAAACCGATTGTTATGAGGCTGCTTACATATACACCATAGTCTGAAATAAGAACAATAATTTTTCGATTATTAATTCAACTAGATCAATGATGTAAATTTTTTCTTGATCAACTTCTGTAACTTAGTACAAGAGTGCATTCAATTTTTGTTAAATTTTACATACCTATTTGGATCATCCTCAGAATTCCAACTTTCTTGGGATTCTGCAGATATCTTGTCAGGTACAGCAGTTGGTAATGGCTGCTCGTGTTTCTTAGTGGACAGCTTTTTATTGATATATTGTTTTGATACAGTCAGCACATGTGGCTCAGGTGTTGTTGACACAGGCAATTCAGGGGTTGGTGCTGCTGCTACTACTACTGGTTGTGGTTGTGGTGGTGGTGGTGGTGGTGGTGGTGGTTCAGGGTTATTTGCAATTTCCATTTGACTTTTACGTTTCGAGGAGCGTGTCGCTGGCGCTTCAATCGGTGGCAGCGTAATAACTCGACCATCGCGTCGTACAATTTCTATGGGATCCTTTCGCACGGGTACAGTTTTGGGCAGTGCTTTTGAGAGAGTCTGTGTGTATAAATTGTTTGCCTGTGTTTGTTGCTGTAGTGTCTGTGGAGACTGAGCTGTCTGTAGGGTTTTAATTGGTCCTGAATCTACCTTCCCCAACACTTGTTTATCTATTACTTCCTGTAAGTTCTCGGAGCTTGCCACTAACTGAGCCACAGACATTAAGAAATCTTCTGTCAAGCCTTCTTCTTCAGGCTGTAGTCCACCCAACAAGTCTAAAGTAGGTGATAAAGGACCTGCTAAACCTGGACTGTTCATAGTACCTGCATTAGAAATACTTGCTTGACTTTTAACCGGATTAGTTATTCCTGTGGTATCTTGAAGTATTTGAGCCAAGCTTGCATCATCTAGTTGAGGGATTGGGTCATAAGGTTTGGTCTTATCAGGTGGAATTAATCTATCTTTTGGTTTCAAATATGTTTTATGCACAATAGGCTTGAAACTTTCTGCACTGTCAACTTTACTGTTATCTGCAATCTTTCCATCATTTGGATCTGATACCTTAGAAGCAGTAGCAGATTTTTTATCAGCAATGAACAATAAAGAGTCTTTTTCACTTGTTGGTGTTTTAGGAGGACCTTTTCCATCAGTAGATACTCTTCGTATAACATCTGGTGTGGAGAACAATGAAGTCATATCTGACAAGAGAGCTGTCACATGAGCTGGTGTTTTCTTTTCTTTTTTAATGGACTTTGGTGTCTGTTTCAAAACAATTTTGCTAAGATCATTGCTTGGTGTGAAGGTAGTTGATATTTTAGATGAAGGTAAGAGGCTTTCCAAATCAACTACTGTTGCATCTTTTTTTTCCAAAATATTTTTGTGCTGTAGCTTCTCTTTGACAATTTTTCTCAGAATATTTCTGCCAGGCTTAAGTTTAGTTACCAATTTAGGCTCTAGTTTTGAAGCTTTAGATGCTGCAGCAGTCTTTAGAATGCGGGGTTTTAATTTGTTTTTCTTTAGTCGGAGAGAACCTGTTCTATCTTTAGTATCTTTGTAATCAGAATCAGAGTCTCTATCAGGAATGCTATCACCAGATGAGCTAATAGAAGAAGATTCAGTACTGTCATCAGCCTTTTGTAATGCCTCTGGCGCCTTTTCTAATTCTCTGGTATCCTTGGATTTATTTAATGTGGGCAGTGGTTTATGCAATGCATCATTCCCTTTAAATACAATAGGAGCTTCAGTAGGATTTATAATAATCTTTTTACCTTTTGGTGGTATGATTTGCTGTTCATAAATAGTAATTTTTTTAGAGTTGGGAACAGGTTTAGGTGGTGGAGTATGTGTGATTTCAATAACGGGTTCATCATAAGTTGATAAATTGTCACTTTGTGGTAAGGACTGGCTTGGTGATTTGAGGGGTGTGTAACAGTGGTCATTTTGGAATCCAACTAAACTATTTTCTCTTGTTTCTATTCTCAATGACTGTAACATTTCAGCACCACTATCTGTAACCATAAAAATAATATTTTTTTTCAAACAAGCAAATATAATATATCTGGAGGGACACAAATATACATTTATATTTTCTTACCATACTTTATGATACTGTTGGGCTCGTCATAGTAGCTATCCACAGAAAGTGTCACATGAGGCACTTTCTCATCATCAGTGTCCGAATCAGTGGCATCATCAGGTTTGCCTTCATGACCAACCCGTACTACACTAATACCAGTACTTTGCGAACCATCAGTACCTAGAAGACATTGATTGATTGCATTATATTATCTATAGGTCTATCATTATTATCAACAATAATATGATCTTAATATTTTTTTTTTTTTGGCGCCAAAACAATTTATAAGTTAATATCTAGTAAAGCTATGAATATTTATGAATTCAAATTAGTCCCTAACGTAACAATAAATATAAATCATATTTAACAAACTTATACGTAATTAATAATATTCTGAATACTTTTTCATTGAGGTGAACACACACAGGATGCAATGCCGACTTATCGATTAGACTTATTGGACTGAACAAATACCAGCCAGCAAATTAAATATAAGCTCGAAAACTATAACTAGGTATAATCTGGTAGCAAACATTAGTTTATTAAACTTACCCATTAATGTTCCAAGTAATTTTTGATCGACAGACAGTGAGCCATCCTTGTTTACAATAACAACAACAGAACTATCAGCTTTTGTGGAAGGTCCATTGAGATCCGTATAGTTAGTTATAACTGTGTTTGACATTTTTCATTGCAATTCATGCAATCATTCTAATTCAAATCCTCTATTTATAGCCATACAAGACACATGCACCGCGTCTATTTATGACGCATCCACCAAATCCAACGCGCTAGTCGCCATTTTGGACTCCACCATTAGACTGAATGGCCGCACCGCGGCAAACACAATAGTTTGCAAACTTAGGATGATTTTAGATCTGCACCAATTAAACACAATACGCAAAGTGTTACTATTTCTTTCAGTTGCATAGCATTGTTTTACAGAATTAGGGATATTCAATTTCCGAAACACTAGTTATCAAAAACTGACAATACTTTTTTTTATTAGGTAGGTATTTAGGTGGGTGTGATAAAGACGGGTTGGATAAGCACCTTTTAGGCGAAGCAAAGTATGACATAATTGAGCCGAGTTGTTTGCAAATGGGGACTTATATATTAAAATGGTGGTCAGGGTTTCAATGGAATAATAAAATAATTATCAAAGGAATAAAAGCTCTGCAAGGAGAAATTTGATAATACAGAAAGTATATTTTCTACCAATTTTTTGCTGGGTGGATATGGATGGACATTTTCCTCTACTCATTTTATAAGGGATGACTACACAGTTCAAGTAATATATTTTTTTTACCACTGAAGGATGCGATCGTATAGCCCACGAAAAGTACAACGTTTTCAAGCAATTTGGAAACATATTTTGGTACAGTGGCTTTACATACTGAGCTGAAAATTGCAAAAAAAAAGTAAATTAGTGAGGTAAGCTTTTTTGACAATTTTACTGTAAAACTACAACAGCGCTGCCATAGTATTGACTGAGCTGAAAATTGCAAAAAAAAAAGTAAATTAGTGAGGTAAGCTTTTTTGACAATTTTACTGTAAAACTACAACAGTGCTGCCATAGTATAGATTCATTACATCACACACACTTGATAGACGCCAAAAATCACTTTTTGTCTCAGTTCTTCACACTATTTACTACTTACCCTTTTTAAATTATATATTTCTATTTTTAATTATTATAATTAATAGTCTATAAAAAATAATAAACTCAAAGCCCACATTTCCGTGAGGGTCACTGAGGTGACACGGACAGCCCTATTTTCAACCGACTTCCAAAAGAAGGAGGTTATCAATTCGACTATGTTTTTTTTTTTTTTTTCAACATTACGAGATCGAACCAACTTGCAACCAACCAACAAAAAAACACCACCATAAAAAAAATTAAAAGAAATTGATCTTTTTAGTTTGATAAAAAAAAAGATAAATATAATTATATTATTATAAATGAAATAATTCGTGGTTATTTTAAAAATAATTATATCAAACATCACATAAATATCCTTGATTTGCAAGGATGTTTGACCAGTTGACTATTTCGAATTTCCGTTTCCTTAAAAGCTAAGCGCCAGCCAATGGGGCGCATATTTTGAGGTTATAAATTTCCATCTACATGCAATTGTTTAACTTCAAAGCATTGAAAAGAGATGCAATATACCTTATTCTAAGAAAAAGACAAAGACAAAACAAAAATTTATGTCGAATATAATACAAATTAAAAAAAAATTGTCTGAAGAGAGGAGTTGTCAATTTGTCACTTCTTCTCGGCCCATGCTAGTGGGCAAAATATTACTTTCACGAGTACATATTTTTATATTTTGAGATAGAGAGCAATACAATATCCAAAATGAGTTATTCCAAGTTCGACCTAACGTTTAAAATAGGTCAATACCTCGATCGGCATTTGGTATTTCCATTACTTGAGTTTTTAGCTGCTAAAGAGGTGAGTTATTCAAGTTAACCTGTTTCTCTTTACATACTACTTCATCGGTATATTAGTCCAAGTAGTAGTGTTGAGTAGGACATACAAGAGGCAGTACATTTGTCCCGTACATGACGTCAAAATGTAAGAGCGGCTCGGCACTCTAAAGTGTACTACCTCAAATTTTGTGTCGCGGCAGTCGTGAATGTCACTCAACGTAAGAGTGAGAGAAACAGGAAGCTAGGCACGTGCTATACATTCTTCAATGTACCGATGGACAAAACAAGACCGCAACCCGAGATGTAATGATATATTTTATTCACTCTAATGCTAAAGCTTGTACTTCGTTGAGGCGCAAATCACATCACATCCAGACAGTGTTCTGCGTGGTTCTGCGAATGGCTCAAGTGCCCCTACTGCCAAGGTCCCAAGATCCTGCCAAGTGGTGGTATTCTAAAAAAGACGGCTATCAAAGGCTTTATAAATTATTTTTGAGGCGGCTTTGCATTGTGGCTACGTCTGTGCCTTCGGAGCCCAAAGCGGGCCAAGTTCCTACAGAGCGAAGGAACAGGAAATTGTAATCTGTAATTTTTTTCTGTACCTATCCTATATTTTTGTCTATAACATATTTTAAAATGATTTGTTTTTTTTAACTACAAAAGTCCTATTTTATCAGATTAATCGATTCTTCTTACTTTACGCAATACATTATTGTCATGTCAACAAAATTAAACGAGTGTAATAACACATATATGTAGGTATGAAACTAACACAGTAACATCAAATGTCATATTCGTACTAGTTTCTTCTAATGTATGGCCGAGTTTCAGCACGGAGCACGCCTCGCCTCATTTGAAGTGGGACATTGTACCGGCTCAGTACACAAAAGAGGCTACTCTTACAAACTCATTTTCAAGTCGTGTCCTACCCAACACTACCAAGTAGCCCATTTCCTACACCATGTTTTTACGTGCATAATACATTTCCGCTTTCAGACTTATGATCAATCAGAGCTCCTACAAGCTAAGTTAGAGATTCTTAGCAAAACTAACATGATTGATTATGTTATTGATATCAGAAAAATGCTGTACCCTGATGAGGATACCCCTGAGGTATGTTAAATATTCAAATACTAGATGGTAAGCAATTCTTATTGTAGAAAATACAATCACAACCAAATTGCATAAAATAAGTTTAGAAAAAGTTCAATTAATGTTGATCTGCTTTATTCAGTATATTATCAATACAAATGGGTAAATGATGGGGTTACACATTTTGATTTCTGTCTGGATCCAATTCTGAAATCCACATAGACATAATTCTAAATGGTTAAATATTTTATTTACAGTACATTTTTCATACATTTTCTATATGTTTTCAAACATAATTTCTCAAAGTTGAGAATGTGAGTTTGTGTTATTTACAACAGTTTATTTGTGTGTATCTACAGTACATGTATCTAACAGTTTTTTTTTATTTAGGAAATTAAAGCTAGAAGGGGTGTAGTCCTTTCCCAGCTTCAAGAGCTCCAAGATGCGGTGGAACCTGTGTTGAGGCTCATGCAAAGAGATGATGTCATGAAGACTGTTGAGACTATGAGGGATCCCAAAACTCTCATTAACCATCTTACAACTAATAAAGAATTTGAGGTAAACTATTTGTATGACAACTAATACATATTTTTAATTATTTATTTAACTGTTAATAGTAAAGCCAACTACATAATATGTACAATAAAATGTATGGAGGCTTCAAAGTACTCCACATCCTTGTCATCTGGATCAGTATGCGAGAAATGGTGATATATACTCAAAACTGTAATGAACAACTAATAAGGTTACAGTATTTGCGCCGCTTCAGTGTCTTAGCAGCTACAGTGGTATTGCCCACCATACTTCCAACATGAGATGGTGCAAGGTTGTCGACACAGGTTGAGCCCCACACAAGACCTATCTACCCACCTTTATTATATCTATACTAATATAATAAAGCTGAAGAGTTTGTTTGTTTGTTTGACCAGTCTAATCTCATGAACTACCATGAAATTCAGATCTGGAAAATTCTTTTTGTAAATGATGGAATAGAGGGAATGGAATAAAATGGGATATGCACATGCAAAGTCACGGGCAAAAGCTAGTTAGGGTTCCGTATCCAAAGGGTAAAAACAGGACCCTATTATAAGACTCTACTGTCCGTCTGTCTGTCACCAAGCTGTATCCTATACCGTAATAGTTAGACAGTTGAAATTTTCACAGATTATGTATTTCTGTTGCCCCTACACCAAAAAAAAAAAAGAAAAAAAAGGGGGGCCCCCATAAAAGAAACATGTTTTTTCCGCTTATAGTACGGAACCCGTTGTGTGCAAGTCCAACTTGCACTTGGCCAGTTTTGTTTTATTCTTAATTGATTCTTCCATTCAACTTTTCATTTTATTCATGTGTAATTTAATATTACTTAATTCAGCATTTTAACCAAATAAAAAAATAAAAATCAAACAATGCCCGCCCAATTTTAGAAATATGTATTACATTTATGTGTCCGAAACCAAATTATATTTAAAGGACATAGAACCTTTGTGGCATACCTACCCGTAATCTTGTATATGTCGTGGCCATATCATAAAATCGGCCATTTCAAGATGTGGCCAAAAATTTCATGAAATGAAATGACGTTTTAATGATATTTCAATCCACATTTGGCCATATCATGAAATGCTTGGCCACATCATGAATACGTATTCTATTTTCGAGATAACTATGGTCAAAACATGTAAGGGATGGCGGAATCTTTTAGACCCCGCCATCCCCTTCTGACCTAACCTGTCCGAGGCGGCTGCCCCAAGTCCCGAGCTCGCTTCGCTCGCTCTTGCACTTGCCGTGTGCAGCTGTTGACATCATTAGATGCTGAGTTATTCATTTATCTGGCCAGACCATATCATGATGTGGGCAGCAAATATTTTACATTTTATGAAATGGTTGGTCACATCATGAAGTGATCAATCCTATGATCTGGCCTCGACATATATATAAGTACAGGACACATAAAATTAACAAAAAATATCAGCAACATGGTGCCCTGAAGCGTCACGTTACCGAGATATTTGGAGGTAAAATCGTCATGTGACAACAATGACTATCATTAAAAATTAGCTAATTACGTGCTTAATGCATTAGGCTAAATTCAAATAATAATTCCCAGGTTGATTTACTCTACACATCATATTATATCAGGTTTCACTGAGCCGCGATTTTGAAAAAAGTCAAAATCGGCTGGTGGCTACGCCATAAAATGTTCGAACCGCTTTTAGTTGTTTGTTGTACACCTACCATAGTGTAGCCTTTTTAACCCAAAGGTTGACTGGTACATAATGCTTTGTTGCATTAAGTCCGCCCATGTGCCACTATTGTACATAAAAATCAAATTAAAAAATAAATGTGTAAAAAATATATTTTCTTTTTCTTTACAGTTCAAGGTTGAGATGATTGACAGCATGTATCGGTTAGCCAAATACCGCTATGAGTGTGGTAACTACGTAGAGTCCGCTTCGTATCTCTACTTCTGCCAGCTGGTGATGTGTCCCACAGACAAGGTAAGATTTGATTTAAGTTAGTCACCAATTTGTGTTTATGATGTGTTGTTTGCCCAACATTTATTAAAAGTTTTAAGGGGCTCTCCTAACGCAGAGCACCAAAAAATGCATATTGCGAATACACAGATATCTCTATATTTCGAATACATTTTCAAACGGAAGAAAGTACACAGTGTAGTCATATTTCATTATCATATTATACATTTTGATGTAAGTGGGCCAACTTTGTCATTGCAACCAAGGAGGAATAGACGCCCAAGCCGAAGGCGAGATCCTTATGGAGCCGAATAACTGCTATCAAATTACTTTTCAACACACTTACTCGAATAAATAAGTGACATTCCATATACTCGTGTTGTATAATTTTTAGTAACAAAATATTGTGAGAACTGACACCTCGATATTTTTCGTGGGCACTTTTGGGCCATGCACAAAGTAAGGTTCCGTAGTAACCTTCCGAAAACTTTGAAAATTACTCATGACTTCATCATTGACGCCATGTTGAATTTATATTTGGGCGAAAAATTTTCGTTATTAACCAGAAAAAAACTTCCCATAGTAGGTACCATCTTGGATTAATTAATTCCGAAGCTATCACGATCACTCATAGGTTTCTTGGCGACCGTTCTCTGCCTACCCCGCAAAGGAAACTTCAAGTTGAAGTAGTACAAAGTACAAATAGGGCTTGCTATCCGGATATCCGAATTTTCGTCAAAGGGGATAGAACCTTTGTGGCCTTACATAGTCCCCGGCGATGGCAGGCACCTCGTAAATTAATATAAGGTATTGGCCTTATTTAAATAATTGAGCTCTTAGAACAATATTGATAAAAACAGAATTGAATCAATGAAACGAAAATTGTTATTTATTATTTTTATTCTATAGATAGCTAAATTAATTAACTTAACAAACCATTTTATTAAATCTATTATCTATCTATATCTTCAAGCTTAATAGTCTCTCCATTTATCATAAATAATTCATTCTCTTTCAATGGTGTTGTTTTGATCAGCTTGTAATGTTTTATCCTGCCAGGTAAAACATTTTTTAAATTAGTAAAATGATAAAATTTTCTTAGGCAAAAAATAGTTTTTTCGCCAGTTAACCTGCAAGACCTCCTTACTGTAATTTTTAGTTAAAATGTTTTTTTTTTTTTACTAATTCTGTGTAGCAAATTCTCCTTTAGGGTTGGAAGTTTGTATGAATTTTCATCGTTTTTCCCATGGGTAAAACGATGAATATCCATGACATTCAGGCACGCTGCTTGTCTCATAAAGTCACAAGTTAAATTAAAAATTGGAATTCATACCAATCTGCACTGCATTGCCATGTCATATTTAGCTTGGCATTTATTTTTGTGAGCTTTCAATGTTGCTATGGAAGCATACCATTTCCCACACATTTCACATTGATAAACCATTAAACCCAGAGCATTAGCGTTTTTTTGCCCAGCATGTGTTTTGGTCATGAAGTGACTTACTTTGTATCTGTAAAAATAATTGATGCTTTGAATTTCAGAGTAATTTTAGTTAGAAATGCTTTACAATGGATTTGTTTTAGTGACATGTGGCAATTCAATATGTTATAATTTGGTAAAAAAATAATCACCTGTGGTTATATAGTTGTTCATAATTCCTGAACTTGCGATCACATGCATTACAGAGCAAAAGTTTTGGTAGCGCAAAACTGTAGTACATATTCATCCATGGACATAATATCCAATGTTGTTCGGCTGTTTTGTATGATATAAAAGTCAGTCCACATGCATTGCACTCATAGTTATTTGCTGTTGTATGATCTTTAGAATGTCGTAATAATCTGGGAATACTGGTATACACTTTTTCGCAAAATTCACATTGCAACAATGAAGATGTTTTGATCTCTCGGACACAATCAGCATTATTTAAGTTGCAACATTCACTAGAATGTTTCATAGCTTGATCTTGGCGAGGCCATACCTGGAAACATTGAATGCAGGTCCACACAATTTGCCATCGCGGTGGCATCTTGGTCATTGAATGTCTCATTGAGTTATGTCTTCGCAACCCAGTTTCATAAACAAAACATTTGCCGCAAGTACTACAAGGAAACGATCTAGATGATTTTGGGCGCAAAATGTCTAGTATCTCTTTCTTTTTGGTATAATTCAGGGTTCTGTTGAGCATTTGTATATTTTCCATAATACGAGCATTGTTCTCTTTCACTTTCTCAAGGCTATGTTCTAGGCTATGACTCAAATAATTTCCAGAATTATTTAATTTGCATTTATTCTTCACATATAACTGTAATGAAATATCATTCTCCGAACATATATTATTTTTTATTATAGTTGGTTGACTTGATAGTAATAGATCCTTTGATTTTTCTACGTGATCGCAATTTACGTCTTGTGCCTTTACACCTGATTTATAAGTAAGTTCATATTCTGTGGATTTGGCCAGGATATTGGCGACATAAGTTTCAGGTGCATCAATATCTTTTGCACTGGCAACTAAATTAAATGTATCGATTTCATTACCTGAAACAATTTTTACTACTAAGCGTGACTTTAGATTGTCTTTCTTTTTTTCTTCTAATTTACCTTCGAACCAATCACTGTATTTCGTCTTAGACGTAGAAGTCTCCTCGTGATCGATTGAAACATGTAAGGATTTAAAATTAACCCCAGCCGCTTCAAATTTATGAATTACTAAATTTGATGAAGCTGACATTTTTAGTAAATGTCAGAAAGACAGGTGCTTTTTTTTTCAGGAATCTAATTAATGATAAATATCGATGTGAAAAATAGGTTGTATACCCTCACCCAGCCCAATGCATACTATTTGTATGTATTTGAATCTGGTGCTTGCATTATTTTTTTACTCTCTGTGGTGGCCGCCCGGAACGCGTTTTTGGCGTTCCGTAGCCAAATAGCAAAAAAAGACCCCTTTAGTTTCGTTCATTTCGGATTCGGTGACTTTTTTCAGTATTAATTTTGTGCATGTGTATATGGTATGTAATAATACTCATCCCGACTACGGAACCGGAACTGTGCGTCGGTTTTTTTTTTAAATTATGGATATATTGTATTTTTTATCATAGTATGGCGTACTAGTAATGGGGTTCGATGCCTGCGTGGCGGATTGTTTATTTTCAATAACTTTTTTTTTTTTTCAGAATTACCTCTCCGTTCTTTGGGGCAAACTGGCTAGTGAGATTTTGGTACAAAACTGGGATGGTGCTTTGGACGATTTGACAAAGTTGCGGGAATTTATTGATAACGGTGGTGCGGGTGCAACTGCTAACAACATGCAGGCTCTTCAGCAGCGAACCTGGCTTGTGCACTGGTCGCTTTTCGTATTTTTCAACCACGTCAAAGGCCGAGACCTTATTATTGAAATGTTTCTGTACAAACCTCTGTAAGCATTCGGATTTTTATTTATTTATTTATTTTTTATAAAATTGTATTGTTTACTTTAGTTAAATTGCTTTTGTTGTTACAGGTACTTGAATGCTATTCAAACAATGTGCCCACATATCCTTCGTTATTTGGCTACTGCTGTTATCATTAACCGTTCTCGAAGGAATGCTCTGAAGGACCTTGTTAAAGTTATTCAACAAGAAGCTTACACCTATAGGTAAATAAATTAGCTAAAAAATTATGCGTGAGCAAGGCTCGGATACCGATTAAATTTTCAAACCGTTACTATTTACTTGACGCTAGACCTTTTCTTTCGGTTTTCTTTCGATTAACCCGTTTTTTTTTAACCGGCATACTTTTATTACCCTGGAAGCATCCAAACTACCAAACCTACCAAACATACAAACGAACAAAAAACAGACAAAAATAAATTAACATGAATTCCAAAACGAAGTTAACCTACTGTTACAATTTAATACTGGAAAGCAAAATTTTTGCTCAGCGGGGTCAGCGAGTTCATTTGAACTGGGCGTTCGCGCGCGGAGGAAAGTAACGCTAAGTGCCTACTGCGCTCGAATATCCTGGCTTTGGGTCAAGATAAAGTTTTTAAAACGTTCACGTTCTTTAGAAAAGTTCTGAGTAGTAGAAAACCGTAATAAACCGGTATTTTTTTAACCGGTTCCGAGCCTTGTGTGTGAGTGTACATAGAAAATTTGTAATTTTAATATTACTTTTATAGGGACCCCATTACAGAGTTCATAGAGCATCTCTATGTGAACTTTGACTTCGAAGCTGCACGCAGGAAATTAAACCAGTGCCAAGCGGTACTTTTGACGGACTTTTTCTTGATTGCTTGTCTAGAAGAATTTGTTGAAAATGCTCGACTTATGATTTTTGAGACATTCTGCCGTATTCATCAAGTCATCAGTATTGGGTACGTAGTGTCTGGAAATATGAAGTACCACCTACCTTCAATTCTTGACGATGATTGGCTCACCAACTATTTGATTACAGAATGTTAGCTGAGAATTTGAACATGCAGCCAGATGAGGCCGAATGTTGGATTGTGAACTTGATTCGTAATGCCCGCCTAGATGCCAAGATAGACTCCAAGTTGGGTCATGTCGTGATGGGTGCCCAACCGTTGTCCCCGTACCAACAACTTGTGGAGAGGATCGACTCGCTCGCTGTCCGATCTGAAGCTCTGACATCGTTAGTGGAACGCAAACAGAAAACCCGTAATCAAGATGTAAGTTTTATTTACACGTTTTCTTATTTTATAAAGGTTCACCAACAGCTTCTCCATTATTATGTTGATCTCTCTTGAATAAGGATAATCCGGAATTATTTAGTAATAATCCGAACGCACGCGAAATTATCTCTTGGCCATGCTGTTGGCACCTTTTTTTTTACTTAAATGTGATTTATTTTTCAGATCCGTTGGGGAACACAAGAATTTTAAGTATTCTATTGATAAATACATTCTGTTCATTTGATAAAATTAATTACAAGGTAAAATTTATTGTATTAAGATTGTCTCAAGAACCTACTACCTTTCTGTACTTCGGCCCATCTATGAAGCAATTTTTATTACATATACATATTTATAATATTATGTCTCTCGATTTTTATTTCATAACCCAATCTACAAAAATTGTTATTATAGAGAATAGTCCCTGGAAAGACTTCAGGGAGATCTTTGCCTTGATGTGGGACGGTAGGTATTGGCTAAAATCAATAAAACAACCAAACAGTTAGTGTCCTAAAGCTTAGAGGTAGTTTTCATTTGATTTTCCTATAATATGCACCTTTTCACCTTGCTAAGTTCCTTACTGGAGACATAACTAAGCAAAATACAAAAATAACGGCACATTCAAGGACAGCATTGGTTGACAGATTGTATAATACACCTACTTGTAAGTTTTTACCTGGTAAATCTTACAGATTGATATATCCTCATCTGAATATCGTTTTCCCAACTGTGTTTGGGTCGAACTCGATTCCTCGTCTAAACGAATACAGCAGAATACTTAGTATTTTTCATTATCACGTGGAGTGGTAATTGTATCTAACCTTCCTAATCCATATACTGGGGAACAGGATACCGCTTGAAAGACTTGGGCTCTTGACTGCCTTCAGTGACAGTTTAAAGATTTACGCATGACAGGCAACGGCTCCAAGTTCTCTCTGAGGCACAGAGGATGCCTATGTATGTGGATAAGAAAATACAACTTACAACTAGGTATTTCAAATCAAAGCATTGGCAGTTTTTGAAATATTCAGTTGTGGTAGACTGACACACGAAGTCGCACTGTAAAGGTTCCTTTTTACCATTTTGGTGCGGGACCCTAAATATTAATTGTGAGGTCAACGACCGCTGTAGGTAAGTATGTATATGTCACCGGAAAAAATTGCTGACTCCGTAAGATTGTAATAAATCTTGATTAGATTATAATTTCTAGATATATTATGAACAATTCGTTTTGTTTACAATAAATCCCATCCAAATTGTTTCCAATATATCCGTGTCGTATTTAGAAAAAATAGTAGGAGCTCGTAGCTAAACAATATCAGCCGCACGAGTCGATCAAGGTTAAGCAACGCTTGCGAAGGTTGGTCTGTTGATGGGTGACCATCTTAACTTACCGAGTTTCCTCCGTGCCTTGGAAAGCCGGCTGTCATTTGTAGAACTTTGGCAGTCGTTACGGAATGTCAGAAGCTGTAGTAAAATCTGACACCAGTCTTGCCAAGGACTACCGTGTTACCCAGTTAATGGGTTGTGGAGGTCTGGTTGGAGCCGCTCCACGTAAAATACTGGTAGGTATTCAGCTGAATCCGGGATGACTGGAAGCCGACCCCAATATAGTTGGGAAAAAAGGCTAGGCAGATGATTATTTAGAAAAAATTGTTCACAATTTCACGCGATATTTTACAATCTTACGGCGTTTGCCATTTTCCGGTGACATAAAGACGTTTCGATTTACCAAGGCAATATTGGTCATTGCCCTTTCCTTATATCTTCATAGGATCCCAATTATTAAACAGACTGTCGATTGAAGTCAGGATGTTTTTCCACCAAAGATCGCGCCGCCTAGCTACCTCGCATGGTAGCAAGATGCGAAACAAATGCAGCCTCTTTTCAGCTGTACGCGCACGCAAGCTCGCCCGCGTCTTTTTGTGGGATTTGACACCAAGGAACATTTTGGGTAAGGGCATTCTGAACCTGAACGGTGTAAAACCTACCTAGTCTTGCTAGCCCTTTTCCACCAGGACTAAGTTTAGCCTGGCAATACAATTGGCAGGACAATTAAAGTGACCTTGGTGGATATTTTCCTTTCGCACTGCCTCACTAGTTCGCTACCGCACACATCTTTGGCAGCTTTTTAGGACGATTTTATGCTTTAATAATGTCAATGAACCTATGCGGGTCAATGACCGCTATTGCCTTGATAAAACATGAGCAAATTTAATTAATTCTAAATTTTCGTCTGGTAATAATTTAAGATGGTCTCAGACCTTTTGGAATGAGTGCTTCACTCACGATATCAAGCACGCACGGCAAATTATTGACGACGCATCTGCAAACATATCAAGTTGCATGCGATTGTTCATATAGGTACACTGCCCACGAAATATCACGAATGTTTTGACGTGCCTATAGTAACGTTACACAGTATAGTATTTTGGTTAAATATACAACATACACAATTAGTATCATACAAAAATATGAATATGTATCCAATTCAAATAAATATGTGTGAAACAAGTATTCTTAATTATAATAAAATTTTATGTTACGTTACTATTTGTCAAAAAAAATCGTGCTAGGTTACCATTGTTTAGGATACCAGTCTCAAAGTAGAAGGCTTTGACCATGTCTGTGGTCTTGATAGAAAATAAAAATATCTTTACCAGAACTGTTTTATTTAACTGTTTGAAACATTTTTAAACTTTACAGTAATTTTACACATCATCATAATAAATATCTATCTTACAATCTATTCTACAGGTTTGATAGTAATAAACTTGGACAGAATAAAGGCAACCAAAAGTGTTGACATAACAAAAAACACAACAAATATGTAAAATGTATCCTCTGAAAACACATCAGTGAATGCTGGTACCTGGCTGTATAACTCTTCTACCACATTAAGGTTTCCTTTACTTGACCTCGTCATGTTAGTGGTGTTTACTTCTTCTTTGTCTTCTTCTTTTCTGTTTTGGTTAGAACTGCAGTTGCCACCTGTTCTACAGGTGCCAGTGATGAAATATGTTTGTTTAACAATTGCAGTATTTCTAAACAAGTGAGGTTCCCACTTTTGAATGAAATGTTCTTTACTTTAGCTGTTTCTGGAATAAAACAACAAATAGATTGAGGGACAGCTTCATCATTTGTATGGACCCAATTGATTTAGTTTTTATTTATTTATATGTTATTAAAAATACATTCTATATGACAGAAAAGATAAAGTAGAAGATTCAATTACCTGCAAGCGAAGGAGTAAGAGTGATATCAACAGTTGGCTCACTGCGGTCACAGACTATTTCTGTTTTCAGAGTGCAGTTGGGATTGGTCAAAATTATTCTCTGTGAACTTATGTAGTGCAGGAAATTTCTAAAACAAAGTATCAAAATGCTATTCAATAAATCAAATCAATGTTTATTTTGCAGTATCAATGTTAGTCATTGGTAATGACAGCTGTTTTTATTTTAAACAATGTTTTAAATAAAAACAGCATTAAATTACTATAAGGTTTTATTTATAGCATGACCAGTATCTACTACTGCATTAGCCAGGTTCCTATACACTTATAAACAGAAGCTGATACGGTAAGGTAGATTATTCGGCGTCAGGTTTTAAGTGTCTATGTATAATATAAATTATCTTCTGTTCCGACTCCCGAGTTTTATAGGTTATGAAGAAAATTGGTTTTCGAGGTTGTAGTTTTAACTATGTAGCAATTAAATAAAAACCACGGTAGATCTCTAACGAAGTTCTGGCTTTGTGCGAGGATCAACACCATAGCTGGCAGCCTCTAACAACCTATTTTATTAACAATAATTTGTTCCGTCTTCCTCACCTTGTATGAGTAACGTTCTCACCAAATGGATCAAATTTAACTGTGATTCTCTTAGCAGCTTTTAAATTAACACCTCTTAACTGTTTTCCAATTGCAGATACAACTCCTCCAGATCTTCTAATCGTACCACTGTATGGGATAGACATATTATTTCCCAAAATAGGTAGCTGTGTATGTATATTGATCAATATTCTAAGGGGTGGTTCATACAAATAACAAAAGTAATGTCAAAAGCACAGTTGAAGGAAGAAGAAACCATAGAGTTTGGTACCATATTGGCATTTAGTTTGCAGGAAAAAAATTAAAAAATTGATTTCCCCCCGTCAACTAAAGGTCATTTTTTTTAGTTAATTAATACTTTTTTTTTTAATTCTTTAAAAAAAAAAAACCTTGCCCCACACTAGGAATTTCTCCTGTATTGGCGATGCACAGATAACGCGCGTGCCTCTAGCGGCGAATTTTAGAAGTTGTGTAAGAACGACACTTCGCTAGCTATTTCTATCGCTGAAGAACTACCGAATGACTTCCATTAAATGCCAAAAGACATCGCGACTGACCAAGGCGAAGATGGCAGGACGAGTTCGATACCTACCGAAAGGACTAGCCCGACATAGCAAATAACAGAGCCCAGCAGTGGGAAAAAATAGGCTAGATAGATTTCGAACGTATGGGTGGTCGAAGCATATAAATAAATTTAGAAAAAGGGAGTCATTCGCTATCCATGAGTAAAGTAACAAAAATGCAACTCTTCAAAGCTGTCAAAGCGTCATCGTTCTTGTACAGCTTCACATTTTGACACTAGATGCGCTAGTTCGAATCTTCCTTGAACCGCCAATTAGTAAGTTGTAAATGTTTTTGAGATTCATACACAAATTATTACATGTGCTTTTTTTTTCTGCATTTATCCACTTTTGCGGTTTACCACATAACCATGGAAAGTGAGTACTATTTGAGGGAAAGTAATACCTAGAAATTTACACCATTTGACTTTTTCAATGAAGTGTTCGAGCATCCAGACATGCAATAATACATTTTGACTCAGTTGAAAGTTATTTTATCACTTATTTAAAACTAGCTGTGCACGCGACTTCGCTCGCGTAGAATGAATTATTTAGGCTAATTATTTTACAAATAAGACACATATGTATAGAAAGAAAGAAAATTGCGTTTAATGGCGCTATAAAAAAAATAAAAAAAACACCGTATAAATGGAGAATATCAAAATTTTAAGTACATATTTGTAACAATATTGTGCCAAAAGGGCCTCAGCTCAGCATAATGTCAGGGGGCAACAGTAGGTATAACCACCTAACGCTGATTTTCAGCTACAGCCCACGGGTACCATACGCTCGAACGCGCAGTAGACATTTAAAATAAAAAAGTGAAGTGATAGGTACGGAAGTAGTACTTACTTGGAAACATAATAAACACAATGTAAAATCTAAGTGAAGTTGAGAAGTGTAGAATGAGCTAGGTACAATACAATTATATAAATGGTAAATGTAAGAAAATACAATTAAATAAATAGTATATTCACAGTAATCCGTAAAATATTATAAAACAATGGCTTAAATTATAAAATTTAATATTTGTTTATGGAAACTAGGCTCAATTGTTAGTAATATTGTTCTTAAAAATTCTTAGCTGCGTGCGACAACCAAGGTGCGTTGTACTTTTCATTAAATATACTTAGGATGCCGTTAGAACTAGACCGTGCTCTTGACAAGATGGAATTTGTTTTTTTGCGCATTATGGAATAAAAATCATCGGTATGTGCAAATGCGAACATATCGGACGCGCTGCAATAGCGTGGCAGTCCCAACAGCATACTGAAGCAGTTATTATATTGAATACGCAGGGCGTCTAGCGATCTCTTGGTATCCCTCATCCACAGGACGCTCGTGTAGAACGATTGGCAATACGCTTTAAACAGCGTAATCTTTACTCCAATACTACAACGAGCGAACCTGTGTATCAGTATGTTGGCCCTGACCGCTAGGGCCCTGCTCTCTCGATCTATATCGACGTCGTCTTTGAGATCTTCGGTTATAAAGTGTCCCAGGTATTTAAATTTGTAAACTCTTTTGAGTGGCAGCCCTTTCAGCATTACAACTGGGTCGCTATGTACACGTCTACCGGAGGCCTCAAAAACCATGTATACACTTTTGTTTACATTATAGACAAGCCCATGACTCGTGACATATCGCTCACAGACGCATAACAGCTCCCTGATCGAGCCGGCCGTTGGGCTCAGCAACAACATGTCGTCTGCATAATAAGTTGTTTACACAAACGTTTTCTATTCAGCATCAGACACGCATACTGGTGAGCCCAACGATCAGCCCGTTTATGTACAGGTTGAAGAGCTTTGGCGAAGTCAAACCACCCTGTCTCACCCCACACTCCTACCTGTGCGTTTCGGACAGAGACTCGCCCCATCGAACACAATTAACCTGATTAGTATACCAATATTTAAAGATCTTCAAGAGTTCGATCGATATTTCCGCATCCCCGAGCCTTTCTCACAGGATATCGTAGGCCACAAGGTCAAACGACTTGGAAAGGTCAAGGAAGCAGGCATAAATGGAGGTATTTCTATCCGTGTAATATCGGACAGTTTGCTTGATACCAAGAATTGCACTTTCAGTGGAAAGCTTGGGCCTAAACCCAAACTGTGCGTCATGTAACTGTAAAATATTACCTAATTCTTTATCAAGCAAACTGTCCAATACTTTCGCTATTATAGTGGCAAGCGATATAGGTCTGTAGTTGGACGGATCGAACTACTGTTTTCATCATGTTTGTAGGCAAGTACGAGTGACTGATACAGAGCGTGAAAAGCATGACCAGTAACCTAGGCGAATGCACGCCTGAATGTTTCAGGTGCTCAATACTGAGACTGCCATGTCCAGGTGACTTGCCTTTACATGGCATGCACAATTAACTTAGACACCTACTTGGCAGAAAACAAGAAAGAGACGTACCCTGACAAGCCTCAGCATTGACACTCTCGTTTGTTGGTCCCAATGGTGAAGACACGACAAAAAGATCCTTGAACATATTGGCTAAATCTTCCGAGGTATCAAGACTCGGGGTCTCTCACTAAATCGGTTCTGTAGTTTTGGCGTGAAAGCGCGACAGACTTTCGCATTTTTATGTAATAATTAAGTAAAGTAAGGATTTGATTATTTTATAACGTAAAGTGTCAACGACAAGTATTGATTGCATCAAAGATTTGGATTTGTGCAACCCCAGGTGGCAAAGCCTTCGTCGTGCACGTTCCTTATGGAGTGACTTTTTTCTACCTTGATGTGTTTCGAAGTATCTTATTGAATCAGGAGATTCTGTTTTTGAGAACAAGCAAGCATAGCAAACGAGCGCGTTGAGCCAGGCCAAAAATAGTTTTTTTTTAATCGACTAAATTTTTACCGCTGTCTGAACTAGGATTTACTATCAACTCATGTAAACATCACTAGAAAATCTATTCTCTACTGCTCTAGTCCCTGCACTTACCTACACCACACTATCACCCTACGTCATAAATGGTCATAAAGCATTAGATTAGGGCGACGACTTAGAAAATACTTTGACACTTTCTACATTTATTGTTGGATTTATCACATTGTGGCTATTTCTTACACAAAATATTTGTGTGCTTCATAAGTTTTAACCTTTTGTTGATATAAACCTTTTATCAGGATGTACCCCGTTGGTCAAGGTAGGTGTAATGCTCTATGGGAGCAACACTTTGTTTGATTGTGCTAAATAATATCACAAGTAACGCGATGCAACGCATTTTTATTAATCGTGAATTTGTGCAAGTCTGTGAATTATATTTCCACATGTGTAAACAACACAGCTCCAGCGGGGGACACGAATGCTGGTGCAGTGAGTGTTGCGGGGGCAGTGACCGCGGCCGCGAGCACGTCTGGTACCGCGGCCGGAGTCCCCAGCACAGCGCCCGCGACCGGAGCGACGGCGCCTGGTGCAGCTGGCGGCGCGGGTGCCATGAGCCTCGTGTCGCCCGCTGCACCACTGGCGGATCTCCCGACACTCACATGCCCGCGACGTCCCAACCTCGGCCATGAAGGGAGGCCAATTCAGCTTAGGGCCAATCATTTTCAAATATCAATGCCCCGAGGATTTGTACATCATTATGATGTTAATATACAGCCAGATAAATGCCCCAGAAAGGTGAGTCCCAAATTGTTGACAATCATCTTTTGTCTTTTTATCTGCATTTGGTAGGTAGGCAGTCACTTTTATATTCCTGCCTGAAACATAATGAATTTAATAACAGATGACAGAGAATATCTCTAAATGAAATAAAATCATGCCTCTGTCTGTTTCTCGGCTTCTTTCTTCCAAGGTCCGCAGTGGATTTTAATATGGTTTTCACAAAGAGAAAGAATTATGAAATGATGGTTTGTGTTTATAATTTGAACCCATTTGAGGCCTGGATGTAGCGCTAGTTTTCTATTAAAAGAAAAATAACATTATCTTGTTAAAATTTTAGGTCAATAGAGAAATTGTTGAAACTATGGTTCATTGTTACAATAAAATATTTGGAGCACTCAAGCCTGTGTTTGATGGCAGAAACAATCTGTATACAAGAGATCCCCTGCCAATTGGGAATGATAAGGTGGAATTGGAGGTTATATTACCTGGAGAAGGCAAGGACAGAGTGTTTCGTGTCAGCATTAAATGGGTTGCACAGGTTAGTAAACATTAGCATATCTAATTCTATATAATATCTCATTCTGGTCTCCATATATTTTCTGTTGAGATTTTGTGACAGGGTTAGGGAGCTTGTGATATTTTATTACTTTTAGTTTTCTAATGAAAAATTTATGTTGTGGCATAAAGAATAAGTCCATGAATATTTAATTAAATAATGTATGTTCTGTGTGCTGTCACATGGACATATCAACATAAAAGATCTCAAGTCTTAAGCATCTTTCCTCTGATAAGAATATCAACAGTTAGCATCTGAATAAATCTTAATTATTAACTGGGGTGGCTAATGCCATCCTATGAACGATAAGAAAGCCTGTTTAAAGTTGACTAGTAAAAACATTTAATCTCTGGATAATTTCAGGTATCACTTTTTGCATTAGAAGAAGCTCTTGAAGGCCGGACAAGGCAGATTCCTTATGATGCCATCTTAGCTTTGGATGTAGTCATGCGTCATCTACCATCTATGATGTATACTCCAGTGGGTCGGTCATTTTTCTCATCTCCAGAAGGTTATTACCATCCTCTTGGTGGTGGTAGAGAAGTCTGGTTTGGTTTCCACCAGTCGGTGAGACCCAGCCAGTGGAAAATGATGCTGAATATTGATGGTAAGCATGATTTACATTATGAAATAAATATTACAGCTTTGAGAACCTACACCAAAAATGTGTTTACAAATTATCCAACAACTCTGAATTGTCCCACTGCAGGGGCAAAGGCCTCCCGCACCCTCTACAAACAATATTACCAAAAGTATGTTTTTCGTACTAATTCTTTAAAATTATTTCTCAGTGTCTGCAACCGCCTTTTACAAAGCACAGCCAGTCATAGAATTTATGTGTGAAGTACTTGACATCCGAGACATTAATGATCAAAGGAAGCCATTGACAGACTCCCAGAGAGTTAAATTCACAAAGGAAATCAAGGGACTCAAGATAGAAATCACTCATTGTGGTACAATGAAGAGGAAATACAGAGTGTGTAATGTGACCCGCAGACCTTCACAGATGCAATCGTAAGTTTTTTATACCAGTTTCAGACAGTGATATAAAAAAAACGAAAATGACTAATGGTACTTATTGCCTGTAGCAACAATAGAACATGTGCATTTGGAGATAGGAAAAAAATATAATTGTTTTTACAACAAGTGAAGTAAAAAAAAACAATTTCAAGTGTGGATAAGGAAAACAGATGTTTAGGGGATAGTAGCAAAAAGCATTTTGTATGTATTGCCTATCCTCACAGGAAAAGGGAAGATCATTAAACATAAAAAACAGTAAACTAAATATTCCAATAACTTGTTGATTGTGATGTCAGTAAGTCAGAATGGACAATTTGGTTTATGCAGCTAACAACTTTAAGCAAAACCCCTTTTCCTTATAAATATCTTGTGTCAGTGTAACTATCTATCTATTGGGGTATAGTTTCCGCACGTAGGACCATTGTGCGTTGGCCATGGCGGCCGTCATTCCAACCAGCCAACCTCCCTCCAGAAGCAGATCAGTCCTCCTAAAGAGTTCAGGGTGTCTGTGAGTGAATTTGGTGTCCCTATTGTATGTCTGCGTATATCGGCGACGCCTGTGCACTCAAGGAGCACGTGCGACACCGTTTCCTCCTCCTCCATGCATGCTCTGCACAGAGGACTGTCTGTTATACCTATCGTGTCAGTGTAATAAAATACTTTTAAATATTTTTTCTGCAGATTTCCTCTACAGCTAGAAAATGGACAAACAGTAGAATGTACTGTAGCTAAATATTTCTTGGACAAGTATAAGATGAAGCTGCGGTATCCGCATTTGCCGTGTCTGCAAGTAGGACAGGAGCATAAACACACATACCTCCCCCTGGAAGTGTGCAACATAGTGCCTGGTCAGCGATGTATTAAGAAACTGACGGACATGCAAACTTCTACTATGATCAAGGCGACAGCGCGCTCCGCCCCCGACAGGTAAATTCTACTGGTAATGTTGCGTACCGAGCAGGATAATAATTACCATGTTTTACTTTATCTTTCATCATTATCTTTTCATACAGGATGTATTTTGTAACTAAGCCAAACATGCGAAATCTCACAAAAATTATTGTTTTAAGGGTTTTTTATTGCTTGTGAATTATTTAATTAAACCTGTGTTGTGACGAAAATATAACTTTTCGTCTGAATTAGCCACACTAAGCTTTTCATAAACTGTTATAAAACGTTTCTAAATTATCCTAATAGGGAAAGAGAAATCAATAATCTGGTGCGGCGTGCGAATTTCAACACTGACTTGTATGTGAAGGAGTTTGGTCTGACGATCTCGAACAATATGATGGAGGTGCGCGGGCGAGTGTTGCCGCCGCCCAAGCTGCAGTACGGCGGACGCGTGTCATCGTTAGGCGGACAGGTAACACAGCAACACTGCTTTTCACTCCTCAAATACTTGCTTTTACCTCCTAACAGATTTGTATTTGAATGACAAAAAGATCAATGCTAGATTTCTTGATTTTGTATATTTTCTTGTTGTGCAGCCAGTATTCTATGTTGGCCATGATTGTGATTTCCTAAATACAAACAAAAGTGACAGCTAATATCCTACTAGTAGTACTCATCATTATGAACAACTTTTATTATGGGACAAAACACGAATTCGCAAAAACAAAAAATCTGCTGTTCAGTACATTTTGTCAAGTTATGCGCACATAAATGTATGGCACGGTTTTTTTTTCGCGATTTCAGTGTTGGTCCCACAGTGAAAGTTGTTGATAATGATGACTACAATGACAGCTTAAGAGTATTGCGTTTATTCTGTAACACGTTGTATAAACTTCAAGTTTCTCTCCTTTATATAAACTCCATGTTTCTGTCCACGACTACGCCTTCTTGAAAAGTGTCTTCAGTCATGATGAACCATGTCCTGGTCATAGTCTATCCTTGTGCTAAGTTTAATCAAAATCGTGACGTGCGAACGAAACAGACGAAGGTGAATCTTCACTTTCGCATTTATTATATTGATGTTGATGTTAACGATACTAACACATTTGTTTGTCTATAGCAAGCGTTGCCAAACCAGGGCGTGTGGGACATGAGAGGCAAACAGTTCTTCATGGGTGTTGAGATACGAGTATGGGCCATTGCTTGTTTTGCACCCCAGAGAACCGTAAGGGAAGATGCCCTGAAGTAAGTATTTATGACTTCGTTATCCTTTCATAAAAGAACTGTGACATTCATAAAGTGTAAATTTTTAACCTAATTGAATAATTGGTTCAAATAGACCCCATTATAAGTAGACTATTAAAACAATACATTCTATCACGAGAACATGACGAGCCACGAGGCCAAGAGCCATTGTATTGCCTGCAGGCTGCAGTAATTGGTTACTCATTTTATTGACCAGTCGGCTTTATATTCAACTAGCACTTCGCCCGCGACTTCGTTCGTGCGGGTTTAGTTGGTACTCCACGAACTTCATCTCCCCTCTACCCTCTTTATAGGGTATAAATTACCAGACTAAACGTAAGGCAGTTCGCTCAAACCGCAACCTTTTTCTTTTAAAATAAAGGTTCGATTTGAATCATTTAAAGTGTAATTTAAATGTAGAAACATAATCGGCCTTAATAATCAAACCATTTAAACGGATAAGGATAATATCATGAAACCAAAATCACCACCATTCCACCTGGGTTTCTTATTGAATAATTTGAACAAAAAGCGGTAATTGTGACTTAATGATAATAGTTAGACATATACCCTCGGGGACTTTTTTTTAGATAATAATGAATACTTTAATCATGTGGTACATTATTTTCATGGTATTATTAGGCACAATTTTGCTACTTTGGGGTTACGTTATTGCAATTTTAGTTTTTTCGTAAATAAAATATAGCCTTGTTTTAAGTTAATAAGGTAGCTTTATAATGACGAAAGAATTTTGAAAATCGGTTGACAAGTTTTTGAGCCAAATCGTAACAAAGAAGCAAATAAATCTTTCCTCTTAAAATATTAGACTAGATTCCTACTCACATGGAATAAAAAGCACTGTTTCAATGTGAAGTAGTCACTCATTGCCATTTACACAAACAAATATGTCCGACTTATGGTGCTATGTACGGCGCAACAGCAATCAATCTGCCTAGCCGTTCCCCAACTATATTGGGCTCGGCTTCCAGGTTAACGTTCCGAAATTCCTACGGGAACGGGAAAAAACGTTATATGCGCGTACGAGGTCGCGGGCAAAAGCTAGCAATAAATAAATCCCATAAGCCAAAATGTATTACACCTTCGTTTCTCATTTCAGGAACTTTACTCAGCAGCTGCAGAAGATATCGAACGACGCCGGCATGCCCATCATCGGTCAGCCGTGCTTCTGCAAGTACGCGACGGGGCCGGATCAGGTGGAGCCTATGTTCAAGTACCTCAAGAGTACCTTCGTGCAATTGCAGCTCGTCGTTGTTGTGTTGCCCGGGAAGACGCCTGTTTATGGTATGTATTTTATTAAAAACACGAAGAAGAGAAGTGGTGACGGTCGGGCGTTTTGGGGGACTGTTTTTATATAAAACTTTGACGTTCATATAGTGTTGGTCTCAGCCTAATTTGAATAAATGACTTGATTTTGATTTTATGACACTACAACAATCATAATTATTTAGCCTGTAAATTCCATTGCTAAAAATAGCAGTATCCAATAATACCTACCATATTGAGATCAAGCCAATGAGAATGTAGACTTAAATTTGAAATAAATTCTTTTTGTCCATAGCTGAGGTGAAGCGGGTAGGAGATACTGTGCTAGGCATGGCGACGCAGTGTGTTCAAGCCAAAAATGTAAACAAAACGTCGCCACAGACGTTAAGCAATCTTTGCCTGAAGATCAACGTGAAACTTGGCGGTATTAACTCTATCCTTGTGCCGTCGCTTCGTCCCAAGGTATGTTGATATTCACGTTTGTTTCGAAACATGGGTTTCAGTTAGTTAATAAATTATTTTTCCGTGAAGTTTGTAATTTAGTGCGTCTTTTTTGGTGATATGAATGGAATCTTTACTCGGAAAATTCTTTTCTTCTTTCATACAATATGAGGATGACTAAAAAAAATCTAATTAGTCCGTCAGATGGATTTCCAAAAATCTAGAACACGTATTTTTTCTCTTTTCACGTAAACAAAAAACGAAGACGATACAATGCGTTGAAAACTCGTGAGACACATTTGAGTACACTTTTTCCCTAAACGTGACGTCCCTAGCGACGTCACGTTTAGGTAAAATTCGGCAATTTCTTTTGATTTGTTAAAGCAAAAAATACGTGTCCAATATTTTCGTTAATCTAACTGACGAACTAAATAGAATCATATTTTTTTTACTCAGGAATCATCTCCATTAACAAAAAGATGGCAGCAGACTTCGATTAAACTATCTAAAGCGCACGAGATGAAATAAATCTGAGCTATCTACAAGTGACTATGCTCCTGCGCACGATGCACAAGTTTATGTACTGTCCAAATTAACAATACTTTATTCCGAAGTCAGCGTTGAACTTTGGATCAACACGCTATAAACGAAAAACCGGATTTAGCGGTCAGTGGTGTTAAAAATGTTAACGGATGGCGTTGTCGGCAGGTGTTCAACGAGCCGGTGATCTTCCTGGGCGTGGACGTGACGCACCCGCCCGCGGGCGACAACAAGAAGCCGTCCATCGCCGCCGTGGTGGGCTCCAT
>NDFZ01005337.1:516105-546445 GCA_002192655.3 Mamestra configurata
TCCCGGCGCCCGCGTACTACGCGCACCTGGTGGCGTTCCGCGCGCGCTACCACCTGGTGGAGAAGGAGCACGACTCGGGCGAGGGCTCGCACCAGTCGGCGTGCAGCGAGGACCGCACGCCCATCGCCATGGCGCGCGCCATCACCGTGCACGCCGTCACCAAGAAGGTCATGTACTTCGCCTAACCCGCGCCCGCGCAGCCCCCACGCAGCCTCCGCGCAGCCCCCGCACTCCGTCCGGCAGCTGTGCGCCGCAGTGAGTAGGGCTCCCTAGAGCTCCGCGTGCTGAACTGTTCCAGAGCCGCCCGCGCGACTCGATGCAGACTGTCACGTCGGTCATCGACTAAAGGAGCTTTTGACGGTGATGCATATAATAATAATCCCGCGTGGCGAAATTGTTGGGGCTTCTATACTTTTAATTATCTCAGCACGGAGATCATGCCTGTTAGCATGTTCGATAGTTATTTCCTTCTCCGGTTTCTGTGACAATTCCCGGAACAGGAAGTAACATAATCGGATCTCCTTGTTTTTGAGATAGAACTCCGCCTATTTTCTGGTTGCTTACATTCATGTTAATGCCAACCATTTTCTATCAGGTTCTGTATAGCCCCACAAATGTTTCATATAGTCTAATTTTATAAATGTTATGCTTTCACGAAAATAGCTGGCAAAATATGATAAAAGACGTCATTTCTATGAATTTTGGTTATGGTGAAACTTTCGCAAAAATCATTGACAATTCTTTGATGATATAAATAGAACAGTCAGAGAAAAGCAATAAAAATGACCTCATGCATGTATCGTGTAGTGTTCCTTCTCTGGAAGACGAGTCGTCTCGGATGTTCTTATCTTCTAGGAAGCATTTGTAGGATTCAACTTTAGCTTTTAAATGAAACAAAGTAAAAAAGAAGTGCGATTAATTTAATAATTTTATCGTCATTAGAAACTAGTAATGAATTGTTAGTGACAGTGACATGCAAAGAAATATATTTTATAAGTATTTAAATCGGGTCAATAAAGTGCTTTTTACTAAATACTACGACACAATCATGATTGAGACAACGGTGATTCTTAATGTTTATTAAATCTTGAAAGTTTGTGACCCACAGAAAAAGCGATTTATTGCGGAAAGCGACACAAAAATCAGACATTCTTCGAAAGATCCCCATCAAGCTCAGTAAGCACGTTTTAGTTGCGAAATTAAAATTTCCTTTTAGCGGATTCGTCTAAATTTACTGCTAACATTGCTCGTGAGTCTAGCTCACCACATACATTTTATATCTATCCACGTTCTACATCCTTCTTTTTAAATATTCGCACACACAATGCACACAGCACACACACATGCATTATGTGTACAGGGTGTTTTTTTAACGATAAATTATGGGGAAGTCCAAATCCATATCAGATAAGAGGGTCTGTCTTAGGAACCATTAGCACTTTTTTCCTGAAAATTATTTTGACATATTTGTATTTTTGGTTTAGTTTGCGTTGTTTATACCAGTTTTTTTAACGACGATCGACGCAATTTTGTATTAGGTGCCAACCACCTTCACAAGCGAGCCGATCGCCAGGTGTCTGCCCTGCAATTGGTGGGTGATAACCACGAGACGATTATTCTTCCGCCAGCGTATCGAAGCGAGTCGTGACGGATTGCGGCATGTCCACAACAAATCGTTGCATAAATTGTTATGTTGAAAAAGTTTAGCAGCGAGTACGTCGCGTTCCGCGGCGAGAGCGCTGCGAGTTGGTCGTCTTACGTGGTGGGTGTGCGGCGAGTCAGAATCAGAAATCATTTATTTGCAAAGAATGTAGATAACACAACATAGTTTTGTTGGAAAAACAATTGGATCCAGTACATTCTACAGTATGGCATGCAACATAAAGTCGTTGACGTTTATCTCGTCGCATCGCCGCGGGGTACCTCGTGGCAGAAGCGCCTTAATACCATCAAAAAGAAGCGCTGACCGGTATATAAAAATAGATGCATTGTTACTATTTTTTATGGACATCTCCTCACACTTGGACAAAACATTAAATATGCCAAAATCGTTTTCTTAAAATAGCTAATAGTTCATAAAATAGTTTCCTCGTATATTCATATCCTTATTAACAGTGTATAGAATGTTATTTTTATTTTACAATTTTAAGTTTATTTGAAAAATAAGAGTTCTAATAATGTATTTTTTAGCTTTAAGTTTTAATTTCAACTAAAAGTTGGGAAGAAGCTACGTCCTGACTTTAGGAGTTGCCGACAAATGTTTTTTTTTAATTAGTGTGAAAGTTAATAAACAAATTTTTATTAGTTTTTTGTTTGTGTTTCAATTGGTCGTGTGTCACAATTCACATTAACTCATACTAAATACATTGAATTTTATAGTCCACACATTACACCCGGTTAAATTAAGGCTTAGGATCGTACACAAACCGTAAGATGTTCTGCAATAAACAATGAATCACTAGATAATCGTAAGATTTACTTATGGCATAGATTTTTTTTTACATTTTCTGAAAAAGTAAAAATTGATTTATGCTATAAATAAAATGTAAATATTATGTCCGTTTAAAATAACATATTTTCATAAAATAATAAAATACGAGTACAACTTTGAAGTCTTCATTAGCCTCAATTTTGCTATAAATAAAATTAGGGAATATTCTAAAGTAATGTTAATTGGCAACATGTTCACTCATTTCATACTTCCAACTACGGGCCCATTGTAATCAAGATTCTGGTTTATGGTATTTTTAAATGACTTGCGGCTGTTTGAAGTCAGGTACAAAAAGTTTCACTATACGTTTTTATAGCATTCTATAGATGGAGGGTCTATGAATCCTCCGAAAAAGACTATTATATCTTTAACGTCGCTGCGTTGTGGTACAAATACCGCTTTTTGCAGAAAAAAATATCCATTAGTAATGAACATAATATCTACCCCTTTCTTCGTAGCTTTAAGAATGCTCTCATTTCATATTTCAGGACAAAAAGACGTTGAAAATAAAGTGACGAATATTCGACAGAAGCTACAAAAATTCAAGGGGTAGTAAACGCCACGACCTGCTACTGAACGAAGTTAAAATCCAATCCATTTAACAATATTATAAAATGCCTTAATACAAGCTATTCCTTACAGATTTTGTTAAACTTAAAAAAAAAACAACTTATGGCAGCAAAGTCATTGTTTTTAAGTGTATCATCATTGAGTGACAGACAATCATTCAATTCGAGCACAGGAACAAGAAAATAAAAAATGTCACTCCAGTTGCCCTTATTTATTTGAAGAGTGTCTGCTGTATTCGAAAGATTTCGGAGCTAGCTTTATTTTCATTTGGACACGCTCTCTTGAAATTGTCTACCAAAAATCCTTGAAATTAACTTATGCCGAAAAATCATGTCCTTATTTTTTTGAGGTTACTCAGTGGGTACAATAACCGAATTTCAATTAATAATATAATAAAAAAGTTCTTGATCATGTAGTATCTAATATTTTTTATAGACAGGCGCGATTTTTTTGTTTACAAGAATCTTTAATATAAGAAGCTGAGTGTTTAAATCCGTAACATGGGCTTCCATTACAATTCGCGGATGTACGGAGCTTATTGCCAGAATATTGTGAAGTCTCAAGTCGTCTACAAGATTCACTAAGTATTATAATAATTTATTCAATCATTTTATTTTGAATTGTGATTTTCGTAAACTGTAGGCAACTTGCGTTATGTTTTTAAAGTAAATATACAAATTATTATTTTTTATTGCATTTCTTTTGTTTTAAAAATGGTTCGAGATAGTAAACGTGCCTGGACGTTTTTGTTAAAGATTTCAATTGAGGTTATAAAATTTAATATTTTCGTTAGACGCCAGTCGCCACATATCAAACAAAGACACTTCCGATGATGCGAGTAGCGCAATAGGCAGTGAGGTAGCAGCACTTGTGCCTGCTTCAATATGATGGTTGGTTCATCTGCTGTCCAATCATTGAGTGCAAAATAGCTGAAAGTAGGTATGTAAAGGAGCCGTATATTTATAAATTTAGACATAGATAAAACACGGTAGAAATGGGAATCATAATTGAAACTTAATTCTTCTATTTTCTTTAAACTTTTCTTCATGGCTACAAGTTATACTGTAAAATGTCTCTTTCACTTTTCACTTTCTACTCATTACTAGTCGGTTTATATTTAAGGGGACATAACAGTCATGGGAATGCCAAAGGCTTTTTATAGACTTTGTTGGTGAATTTTAATTGATAAGCACTTACTCCAAAGCGAAAATCATTTTTATCCAAAGACTGATCCTTGAAATGTATGTTTCTAGGGTCTGAGCTAAGAATAAACAAAACAATAGTATTATTTACTCTATTCGATTTGATTGATCTAAAACGATATTTTCAAATCATGTGGTTTATTAGCAAGGGTTTGATCTACACCTTTGTTACATCTTACAGCTACAACTACTACTTACAGTAACAATCAAGAAGTTGGATTACGTCATTTTAATTATTAAATAACATTATTATATGGTAGGTACAGTTAAGCATCGACTTAGCTACATATTGCAGATATAACAAGAAAGAGCTGGAATTATAACCTTCAAAGGATTCCAACAGCTCAGAGGGCTTATTGCGAGTTTTTTAACGTACTCGATCGCGACGTAAACATTCAAATTGTATTTACTTATGTCAAAGTGTATAGAAAAAAAGTTTTCCGGTTTTGGCACCAGACAGCACTTATTCAGTTTCAATACAAATTGACGTTTACGCTAACGCGATCGAGAACGTTAAGGCCACATGATATATGCGCTCTGGGAGCGTTAAACCAAGCTGAACTTTCCATCACTCATGTTCTTATCATACCTGGTAATAAAATAAAACATCTTTGTTTCAAAGTCAAAGTCAAAACGTTTATTCCAATTAGGCCATTAAAAGGCACTTTTGAACGAACGAAAAAAAATATGAATAAAAATAAAGTGACTCTACTGTCCATTCTCAAAGGTAGATTCTTATGGAGAAGAACGGATAAGAACCTCCATGGTTTATTTTAATACGTGCCAACAGAATCTTGATGTCGATTCTTTGCAATATGCACTGTGCTTGTGCAGGGTTTCTTAATGTTAACCATTTATATCTTAAGCCATGTATCTTCGTTTTGTCTTACGCTCGTATTATCTCGCTTACGTCAAACAACGACATTGCGTATATTTTTGAAAACAAAAACGAAACTAAAAAACGATGTTGTCACAGGACAGCATGTTTAAAATATCTTTTGCGTAGTTTTATTAATACGAGCTTAAGAAATAGTTCGTATGCATACGTTCTCATATTTTAATAGTATTAAATTGACCCGTGAATGAGTTAGCTACTGCCATACAACTCATTCGCCCATCTAGCTGCCACTTGTGCTTTAAACTATCATACTTTGTTGTAGTTATAAATTGTGTGCAATCAACATAATATACTTCTATGTACAAAAAAATGAATTCTGTTATTCGGGTTGCCGAGTGCTGTTTTACTAAACTCACACTAAACGTGATACGCTTAAAAAGTTTACACATTCGGGCTTATTCATAATAAAATCGAATCATACAATTAGTACCTAGTTTAAATAATGATGATCAGATTTCTCTGTAGAAAATCCGTATCAAGAATCTGTTAATCACTATTTAAACTAATCATACGGCTAAAGAGTGTTTTATAAATAAGGCCCATAATATTATACTAAATATACTATGACAACTATTTTCTATTATGAATTTACAACATGCAATGATAAAATTCGGTGTACTGTAGCAATATTAAATGCCATATTGAGGAAGAGCAGCCGCTCTAGTTTGTACAGGGAGGAAGATTGTTATGCCCATAAAAAAGACGTTCATTTGTATAGTATCCATACCAATATGTTAGTATAAGGTTGTGTCGGATTAAATATAGATCTTTCAATCAATTTTACTCTATTATAAATATCTCATATATAAAAAACTGGAAACTGTCCTTGAAAACGTGTATTTGTCACTGGATTTTAATATCTGACGAGTGTTCCATAACAATATTACTTTCTATTAGTCAAAAGTATTCAGTAATTTGAGGTAGTCACTAAGTTTCAAACGTCACCCGTCAATAAACTTGAATTCAGAATATTAAATCATTATCAGGATTTAGATGTTAAAATCCTAATATATATATAATCCAGGAAGTTGAAATTCTCTTTTATTCAAGACTCAAATTACCGGAGGATTTTTATACAAACCGTGTCTTGATAAAGATATAATAAAAATCTCAAGTGATGAGCATTCGTACATGCGGAAATTGATTTTTATTTAAATAATGGTCCATCATAAACCGACCTGGCGCTTAAGTAGATAGTTAAGTAAACAATGGAATGTAAATGATTTAAGATTCTGACTTCAAGCACTACTTACATACAACATAGTTTAGTAGCAGAGGTTGAACATACAATTTAAATGAGTGAAATGGAGTAAACTGTAAACAGCTAGTATTTTGGAAACAAAGGAGTTTTTTTATGTTTATACTTTTATTTTTGTTTTAATTCAGGTAAGTGGGATGATCAGATATAAAATTACTAATAAACTACGGATATAATAATGCTACGGATTATATTGAGCTTAACAAGCAAACATTTTATTGGTGGTAGGAATATTTTTTCCTTTGTTTAATGTAAGTAACCGAAAGTTTTAATGTTCTAAGGCTTTAAGAAGCCGATATATAATATGAACTTATGTTGGCTTCAAACACCGGTGTGCACATACGCTCGTGATCAAATATTCTATTTATAATAGGAAATAGAGAGTTCATAACTTAACATTGAGACAAAATCGCCTATTTCCTAGGAAGCTTTATTTATAGTTTTACATTATGTTTGTTTTTTTATTCTTGTAACCTAATATGGCTGGTAAAGAAAAGAAAATATGTATCTAGTAGTAGTCACAGTTCACATGATAAAATAATTTCTTTAATGTAAGACGCCACTATAGTAAATTAAATATAAGATTTATTTTGTAATAAGCTATATTAATCTTATTATGAATACGAACAAGGGATAAGCACGCTGTAATGTGTAAGTAATGAGTATATAGAAATAAAACTGAATTATACCGTGCTAAATTCGGGCCGTTAAAAATATTTGTCTGTTAATAAGAACTAAGCAAAACAATGGTATGATTCCAGTCCCTTCAAAATTACTTGTGGGTAAAATATAAAACACAATACTTATTTTTGATGGTTCGACGTGTACAATGAGCCGTTAGGAATATGTTGTGCAAGTATCGTTAACTATTTGCGACTGTGGAACTGTGTATTTACTTTGAATTAAATTGACGGGACGAAAGCCTATTATGCAGGCTTGTCGTTTCTTTCCTTCTATTATGTATTCAGAAGTAAACTTCAATGATTTTGAAAGTTATTTTAATTTTTTGTTAACCTTCATTATAACTAAACAAGTTTAAACTTCAGTTCAAGCTGCTTCGAGTCGGATTTTGTATTTTGAATTTTATTTCGAATAGTATAAAGTTCACAACATAAAATTGGCAGACTCGCGCATAATTATGTGATAAGACGGAGTGAGTCCTACCCTTGAAAGCCCATCATTCTAATCTGTTGAGCTATGGTGATGGTATGACATATCTATGTATTGTAACGCTTTTTTAGAAACGCTTAAAAAGGTTGGGTTTATATGTGCCATTTCAATTATCTTTCAATAGACGGAATTGGTCTAACAAATTGAACATATTTGTTTGTTCAGATATGTTTGCGCTGATTTTTTTTATTCATTATATATAACTAGCCCATAAGTACTGTTCCGCTGCTGGACTCCCTCCATTCCTTTCATCGTTGAAATTAATCACTTTTATAAAATTTATTATCGCTGTTTTAGTAGATTGGTGCACTCTAGCTCTTGAGCTAGAGAGGAGTTGTAGGGAGGCAATTCTGCAGTGTGACAACACAGGGCCACAGGCTAAAAACAAAATGAGAATGATTATTATTTGATTTACTCATAAAAAAGCGGCACGAATTTAGCACCTACTTGTAGTATAAATTAAAGTATATTTTACCATATGCACCCCATATCATAAGCAATAACATAGGTCTCAACAATTATATCGGACGCCAGATTTTATTATTGCTAGCCACAAATTATGCTTTATAAACATTCAATCAATTCCACAACTTTCAAACAAGCATTGAATTTATCATAAGCACATGATGAACCTGTCCCAATATGCTTGCTTTTTTCAAGGTTAAGTAATTTGCAGTGAAATTGTGTTTCGTAACACCTGCAAGATGATTGCGTTACACAATCGATGGCAATGCCTTGCATTCTGGCAATTCAACATACATTGCGTTATCCATTGTCAATTTTTGTGAAACATAATAAAATTATGAAGCACAATGGTAAACAATATGCTGGTTGGGGTGCTGTTCGCCAATTCAGACTGGTACTTTAGTTAAACGTTAAATGCAATCGTTGACGACACTTTAACAGTCAGCTACTATCTAAATTGGCGTGTCCACAAAAACTATAATACTTTTGTGGCTTTGTGCTCTATCTAATCCGATAAACTGGCAAATCTAGGGCGACGAATTGTGTCACCGATTTCGTTACAATGAAGATTAAGTGCTCACCTAGATAATTCATAGAATGTAAAAGGGTACGATGGGGCTGGCATATCTTTGATAAAAGCCCATAAACAAAAATAGATTAAAAAAAAACATAGATTAGTCAATTCAAGAAAATTTATTGTTTAAGTCTTTTGACAGGAATTCGCAATACGTTAATAGACTTCACTGAGGTTGAAGCTATCGAAATGTTACAGAAACAAATAGACCTTGTCGCTTTTTAACGTGTGACATACAACCGTTTAATGTATCACCGGAAAATAGCAAACGCCGTAAAATTGTAAAATATCGCGTGAAAATGTAAACTATTTGTATCTTACGGAGTCTACAATTTTCCGGTGACGTATATAAGGCTAATGTGCGAAAAACAGCTTTAAGGTGATAAGACTAATCAATCAATTTTCCTAACTGCACTTCAATTTGATGATCTTTCTACACATACTTACATAATACCAATTTCTCAAGAGTAAATTAAATTACGGTGCTTATATATCTCAGTGTTGTCGTTGAATGTAGGTGATCTTTTTGAGTTAATTCTTTGTAAACTTAGTAAATCATTGTCAGAGTGGAAGTGTGCAAACTGAAATCTGGCGTCAGGTCTGCCTTTATGAAGCATTCAGCACAAATAACACCAACAAAAAAACATTACAACAAAATATTTAGTATATGCATTAGATTTACGCGCGGCCTTGTATGATTGAATCCATTACTGCTATTGGAATGGCGCTAAGCGATTGAAGTCCACTAAAATTGCCGAGAGACTCATAATTTTTAATAGCCTGTTGTATTATTTAGAGTAGATAGTAGGCACATCGCTGATAACCCTCCTAGCTGTACGTGAAACATGTAGCCCGAATAAACAGTCATACTGTGTCCCCTAATGTCATCCCGCCCTTTAATTTTAAGATATTTTATTTTTAAATCAATAAATTTACCATACTATATCGTGTAACAGAATACACGCAATAGGCACCTGGAAAGTGATCATTGTACTCATAATTGTGAACAACTTTTACTATGGGACCTACCCCGAAATCACGAAAAAAAAAATCGGCTGCCCCATAAATTTCTGTCCTCATAATACGACAAAATGTACAGTAGTAGTAAAAGTTTTTCATAATGATGAGTACAATGACCTCTTTTCAGATATTGCGTTTATTCTGGTACACGTTGTATATTCTTAAAATTTACTCTTGTTTGTTTTATATCATTGTAGTTATTTAGTCGAAGTACGAACAAAGCGCTGTCGTATTCAAGTTATTACTACGACTTTGTTTGTTCTTCGTTATTTTAATATTGACTTCACTAGAACTAAATAATTGTATTGGTTTTAAAACATTTATATTTAGTTGGTAATAGATATTTTATAAACAGAACATGCTTTTCAATCACATTATGATTTCAATTGCATATTTTAATCCTATGAATTCTCAATTAGGGTTTTCATTAACATAGATGATAAATAAAATAGATTCAAATTTCTTCGTGCAGGGTAATACACAATTTCTCGGTTCGGTAATGGAACGTCGCGTCGGAATGTATGTTAATATTTGTGAAGTAGCGCTCAATTTGCGTTATGTTTACTATAATTGTGTAATTAAATGTTCTCTACCCTAAATCAATGTATTTTATTTGGAACTAGGTAAATCCTACAAATTGGAATAAACGTTGAATTTTTCTAGTGAGCATGGATGGCCTAATCCCGAACTGTGTGTGAGGAATAGTAAAAAATATTCAGAGTTTCGGGCCTAATTTTGATGAAAACTAAAACTGCAGCAATCGATTTATGAAAAATCAATTTACCTAGCCAAGAATCAATCCCGATGATTTAGAAAAAGGCACACTATATTACACACTAGGCACATATTATTATTAGACAATTCGATAGTGTCGCTTTTAAGGATTTAATTCTAAGAAGTAATTAATGGAAGGCAGGAATATTGAATATTTTTTCAGAATTCCAATGATGCATTTAGTTTTCAACAAAATGGGCCCGAGACTCCTTTAAGTATTTTTCACTCTCATAGTTACGGATTTGGCCATCTACATCCACTTGAAAGATCGCTGTGCAAGTAGGTATACCTATAGCATTTTATTTCCATAGTGGTAAGTTGAAGCGGAACCTAGGACAGGAACCCCAAACATTATGCAACGAATTAAACTCAGATTTTAAAAAATTAAGTATCCGCTTGCCCAAAGAGGGAGTCGAATGGAGTCAAATATGAAAAAAAACCTTTATTTGAATAGTACGAAACAAAGCGATACCAATGTAAGAATTTGGTGAAAATAAGTACATAATACATTCGCTATACACTGGCATTCTACCGTCACACAAAGGTGTGTGCGTTTCGATGGTGCGGCCAAGGAGATATAAAAAAACCGGCCAAGATTTTGTAAGTTGATTCCCAAAACCATACATTTGTCAGTTTTGGGGTAAAAAGTTATTAAGGGTTTGAGCGTGGCCGCGCCAATGAAACGCGGAGAACCGCGCGGCCACGGATATCTTTAAAACTAATGTCCGTGACTACCACCGGAAAATCGACTTTGGAGGTGGTCACGCTCCGTTCAGCAGGACCACCATGAGCGCTGAACAAGGGGGCATGCTACAGGTATTCTAAATATACAAATAATTAGTACCCTCTTACATGTGATTAATTTCGTAAAATGAAACATTTGTATTTACCGAGAAATGAACCACGATTACTTTCGCGCGCTCGTTCAGCAAGACCACGACTTTCAATGTTGATTCCAAGTTTGAGGAGCTTGTCGCTTTCCTCGAACCTACATAGAAAATTAGTATCCAAAATTCTAAATTAGTACTCCAGTAGTTTACGAGATATACCATGCCATTGATGGGGCATAGTCGCGGTGGTGTCGGTAGTCACGGTGTTAAATTTTCATTTCAACGAATTTTTGTATAAATTTGGTAAAAAATCACGGAGTTTCTAATAGGGAAACTATTAGAAACTCCGTGATTTTTTACCAAATTTATACAAACATTCGTACTCATATAGAAGTTATAGTGACCGAAAATTCAGATCCCTAAGTGTTGCATTTTAAAACAAATTAGCTACTTTCCATACTAAATCTCCGCGTATAACCCGACCAAATTAAGTTGTCAATGGTATTTAACTGTTAAGTAGATGTACACATAAATGTATGGGAATATTAACAAATAGTTCAATATCTAAAAATTTTAAACAAACTGTGTACCTAGGTATATATTAAGAAAAAAATAACCAATCGTTACCCACGTCCTGTGATACCTTTGTTAATAACGTAGGTCGGTAGGTACTCGAATAATTATTTTTCTGTATTCTAAGTGTTGTCATATGAATATCATTAAAGAACGATAGGTATTTCGTATTTATTAACAAAACCCAAGACGAGTTCAAACGGGGATCAACTGGCTTTATGTTTTAATTCACACACAAGTAATTATGTATCTTCGTAATACAGCGCTCATTTTAAGTTCTACTCAGTTACAACAACAAATAAAACTAGGTAACTGACAGATTCAGATGATTTTGAATCTCATTTTATCTTGTCTACGATCCAAAACTTTTTTTGTGGCATGGCGCGCAGGTTATTTACTGAAGTAGAGTGTTCTCGATGGAATCGAAAAATATTTCTATGTTAACGTTACCTATTATAAGTTGATTTAGTTATTTTAAATATATTTTGTGCTTGTCGAACATAATAGGTATTACACATTGATATGAAAACACATTTCCTAAAATATGCGTGATAGGCCCTTTGCGATGCATATTATTTAAATACCTATTAGTTATGTAATCCATTTATAGTCTTACGTTATTAGCAACATATTTTTACTGCAGTTAATTAGGTTTTTAATTCTTGGGTACTGCTTGCTGCACAACGGTAAATTAGTAGGAAGTAATTAACTGAGAAATACTATCGCTCTTTAATGATATTCATATAACAACACAGAAGCTCGGTACTTGCAATACAGAAAAATAGTTATTCGAGTTAACTACCTACTCACGTCATTAACAAAGGTGTCACATTCCGAGGGTAACTATAGATTATTTTTTCTTAATATGTACTTAGGTACACAGTTTGTATAAAAAATATCGATATTGAACTGCTGTTATTACTATTCCGACATCCATAAATGTACGTGCACGAGTGTACAATCATCTACTAAACAGTTCAAAACTATTGACAACTTAATTTGGTCGGGTTATCTGCGGAGATTTAGTATGGTAAATAGTGAAAGCTAATTCCTCTTAAAATACAACACTTAGAAATCTGAATTTTCAGCCACTATAACTTCTTTATGGGTAATCATTTTTGTATAAATTTGAGAAAAAATCACGGAGTTTTTGATAGGGAAATCTTGAAATGAAAATTTAACACTGTGACTACCGACACCACCGCGACTATGCCCCACCAATGGCATGGCATATCTCGTAAACTACTAGAGTACTAATTTTGAATTTTGGGTACTAATTTTATCTTGCAGGGTACTAATTTTCTATGTAGGTTTGAGGAAAGCTCCTCAAACTTTGAATCAACATTGAAAGTCGTGGTCCTGCTGAACGAGCGCGCGAAAGAAATCATCGTTGATTTCTCGGTAAATACAAATGTTTCAGTTCAGATTTTCTTACGAAATTAATCACATGTAAGGGTACTAATTATTTGTATACTTAAAATACCTGTGTAGCATGCCCCCTTTTTCGGTGCTCACGCTGGTCTTGCTGAACGGAGCGTGACCACCTTTAAAGTCGATTTTCTCGAAAACTACTAAGGTACCAATTCTGTTTTTCGAGTACTAACTAGTACCAATTGAGTACTAATTATTTACCAAATATGGAAGCGATTGGCGTTGGTGGTCCTGCGGTAGTCACGGACGTATTTTTCTTGGGTTTTTTGAGTAGATAGTTTTCTAAAATAAAACAATTTATATATCAATACATAAACTTTATTTACCGTCTTTAGAGGTTTTGTAAATAGTTGATTTTTTATAAGTAAGGAAAGCTAAGCATTTTACAAAAATATCATTTTTATAGTAATAATGGACCTAACAGGCATCGGCAAGTTATTGTATCTTACAACATTACACACGTAAGGATTTACGAAATGGTGTTTTAACATTTATTATATGAACATATTCAATTGTCCCCTTTACATGTAGATTACTGAATTGAAGCATTGATTGAATACACAGTTAAAAATTGTCCTTAATACTTTGTATAATAAATTTAATCAGTGAACATAGTTTGGAATGCTAGTACATAAGACACGAAAACACGAACAAGAGATACATTGTGAAGCATTAACACCGGCAGTCTCTTAAATAAACAAATTTAAACGAGTCCACCATGCCGCAGTTTACAACAGAGGTAGGTACACACGATATAACGCACTCGTGATACACAATGCTGTGCTAGACCATGGTTACAGATTATATCGACCATCTTGTTAAAAGACACACCTACATCATTATTGCATGAATTTAGGTTTTGCGTTTGGCGAAATCAAAATTGCAAATTCTACACATTTCCGGTAAGTGTCTTTCCCATACGAATATCTAACTAAAAAGATAGTGATTAAAACCCAATAACCTTATTACAAACATGCAGTATCACCGTCCGACACGTATATAAATATTTTAATACAAGTACACAATTTTAAATACTATCTAATAGCACATATAAAATGGTATTGTATATCAAAAAGGTGCATTACGAACGTATGCAATATTCCTCGTATGAAAGTTGTTAGTGCCTGTAGAGGCCGGTGTCCTGCGTGCGGTGCGGCATGCGTGGCGGCTGCGGGCGCCACACTAGGGCAGAGGCTTGTTCTCGGGGATGGTGGGCGACGTGGCGCCGCTGGCCGCGCGGCTGGCGTCGCGCAACGCTTCGTCGAAGCTCTGCGTTGAATTCGATCTAGATGTCACTTTACCCTGAAAACATATACAAACTAATCAACTTGGGATTCATAATAAATATCACAATTTTATGGATACATCCACTTTGTTCCATTTATTATATTCTCAGTGTGTTGCTGTTAAACTTTCATCTACAATAATAATGAATCCCAAGTTTCAACTTTCGTCTATAACGCGTAACGGATTGTTTATGTACAGACGCCAGCACATCAAGCTACCCGAAACTGTCATATTTTCCCAATCAACCTTGAATCTAATGCTTAAGCGATAAAGTTAGAAATCTATTAAAGAAATTTGACAGACTGTCGTAGCTTGATGTGCTGACGTCTGTACAATATGTAAGAATTTAATTGTTTATTATTTACGAGCAAAGTCACCATTAGTTAAGGGATTTCTTTGTAGTATAACTCTTGACGAGTCGATTAATCTTAAAATTACGTAATAATACCTTTCCAACGAATAAATTCACCCCTATTCTAAGGAATGTGATCCATGTCACTGACTAAGGTTAGTGACACGAAACACCAAAATAACTGCAGTAAAAAATCAATTGTGCCTATCTAGGTACTTTTCCGTGTTTACCTATTTATTAACTATAGGTTCCTGATAAGATGTTTTCATATTGATAAATTAATGATAAAGTCAAGTAACAGTTAAAAATTTGCGTCACCTTTACATTTTCGTACGCCGTGCCAACACGTTCTTCGATAGAGCGGAACGAATCAGAGTTTCGCATCTGACCAATCTTAGTCGACATTCCTGCAGTGATACCGCCGAGAATCGAAGTTGTCTTCTCCGCAGTCGATTTTATCACAGATTCAGTTTTTTGGTATCTAAAAAACCAGCATTGTTGTAACAAAAAGTCTATCAATCAAGCTATTCGGCTCTATATTACGAGAGTGAGTAGCAAAAACAGATCTATTTGTGTTTTTGAGGTGTAAAAAGAACAGAAAAGTTTTGGGGTCAAGGGCCCAAGTGCCGAACATTAACATGGAAACCTCCATGCAGTCTCCTTCTGGGGCCTGAACATTATTATGAATTTCACAAAGAGGTAAATGTTGGGATAGTATTATTTTTTTGTTTTATTTTCTGCAGGGAAACACAACAATGGATTAGCACGAATATATAATAATATTACGTATGTAAACCAGTGAATGAAGTCGGATATATGAAAATAATGACTACTTCATTTTATGATAGTTAAATGATACAAATTATGAGTGGACAGAGGTTAGATGAGTATTACATAAACTGGCGAGTAAAAAATCTGTAAGTAATAAACAAAGTTAACAATTTTCTTTCGGGTTAGAACTGCAGGAAGTACTAGTAAAATGTCAAAGCGTCTACTAAAATTAAAAACTAAAGAAGCTTACAGCTAAATAGTATGTAATTAAAATACAATAAAATAATTATGTCAATATGTGACACTCATGCGTTTCTTTTCATAAATAATTTAAAGATATCACAAGAAAACTTTGAGCTTCGGAAATCATCGTCTACCCTCATAAATACGAACGCGCGATAATGGGATCTAATTAGTGTCCGACGGAAACAGGATTTTTAGCCGAAACTGAAACCATATCAGTTTCGACCGGAACCGAAACTTGATGTACTGGTCCCGTTTATTTTATTGGTAAAAATCTCGTGTTTATATGAAGTTTTCTATTTGTGGGGTAACAAAAGTTAACTGTGATTATATGTAAAAAATAACCAACTGCGAAACGTTCGTTCTAATTCGGGTACACGAAGATTACCGCAGTGCATATATTTTGTATGTTTACTGTAATGTTACGTTAATATTTACATTAACTTCCACTACGTGCAGCAAATATTGAGGTTCAAATTGTCAACTTTACTTACATTGGTGCTTCAGTCACAGCCTGTGTAAGCGCAGCCACGCGTGTTTCTATAGTTTGATAGCTGTCGTACAACAAATCAAACGTAAAATAAGTACTACTAAGTAAATCGCCACCATTTGCCTATCTTAAGCTCAAGCAAAATTAAATTGTGAAGCCACACCACTACCAAACCAAAAAATATGAAGTTGTTCTAACCCTCGAGAAAAAACAAATAGGCTTATACTGATTTGAATGTACGAAAGTAACACATTAATGTAAATATATCGATCATAACCGGTACTCACACTTGGCTTTCTTTTACATTTTTTAAACCCTGATTTACGTCTTCGGTAATTTCCTTCCACACAGTTATGCCAAGTTTTCGTTTTAATTCAGAGCTTTGGCGGATCTGAAACAAAAAATAAATACTTGACAGTTCTTATTAAAACATTAGCTTGTCCGTAACTTTGTTTGTGACCAAACGAGACCCCGACTGACAAATTCGTAATTCGTAACGGAAAACAATGAACTACGGTGCCTGATTCTGAGCAAATGTATCTATTGAGACGATATTCAGTTTAATTAAGCGAGATTAAGGAGTAGATCTTTTCTTTCAGAATACGAAAAGAATCTTTTGTTAAATATCAGAGTATTTATCTTTCAGCTATATGAACATTTTATCTTCCTATAGTAGTTTGAGACACATGTGATGAATGTCGAGTTCTACATAGATCTTTTGTGATAAGCAAACATGATTATAAAATATGTTCCATACCTTGCTTTGCAAAACGGTGCGCAGTGTAGCGATCTCGTCTTCGACCCGCGCCAGCTCGCGGCTCCACTCTGCGCGCAGCTGCTCCGCCTGCTCGGGGGTCAGCCCCGCCAGCTCGTCGGGGGTGTTCACGTCGCCAGCCGCGCCGGCGCCGGCCATGGCTTCTTCAGCTGAAGGTTAAAGTTAAACAAGTCAGTACACAGATTCATATAGATCCCTAGACCCAGTACTATAAGGACGTGACCACTGAGATGACTGCTAATAGAGATGTATGGAAGACCACCACCAAACGAGCCGTACTGAGTAGTATTGTAAGGCCCACTTGCGCTGCTCCGCTTAGCACTGGGCTAACGGTCTAGTCCAAGGTTAACTTTAAAAATTTGCAGAATGGTCTGGAGAGGTACTTGGCACTGGCTAAAACTGTATTTTTAGTTATTACACTTTTTGTTACTTACTAAGAAAATAAGTAAGGACCTGGGCCCTGGGACCTGACCCTGAAAGGTTCTGGGATCTTAGACCATAAGATGTAATGTCAATTTGACGTAACTGTTTTTGAGAGGCTACTGAAATAACTAAAATTGCCAGTTGCCATGGTAGTTATCAAATTTGTAAATTTAGATTTAGACTAGATTGTTGACCCAGTGCTAAGCGGAGCAGCGCAAGTGGGCCTTACTGTGCTAGCGAGGATTTCAACATAAGTACAATCTCGTGCATGAAAGGCGAGGCCTAAACCACTGGGCCATCATAACATAGACAAAAAAAACCTTCCCAACATGAAATAATAGTTACTGCAACTGACCAAATTCATCATACTTGAGAACGACAAACCGCTAAGCAACATTTATGATGTGCTCTGTCTGAGTGGCCTGCCGGGGGAAAGTAAAGTTACGTAATACAATAAAATAATAAATACTTATTACTTCATTCAGCACATACATTTTGAATTGTGCGAATGCTAACACCAAACCGAACACCTAGTTTCTACATTCTAATTTGCAAAATTGTTTAATTATTTCCTAGAATCGTTTTTTGTACTCGAACTCGTACCAAATCTATTTCGTAAATTGGAAATATTTTGATAAAAGCATTTTTCGACTATGGAGTATGTGTACGGATTATTGTAGGTTTGGCATTGGCATATCATGTCCATCCCGTATAACGTCCTGTAATGATACGATAAAGCGCGTTTAACTGATAAAAACTCGCGTTTAAAAAATATATCGCTAAACCATCAAAGTTAATGAAATTAAATTGCCATATGAGCATGCTTTTAAGGTGCGACTCGTATTAAAGAAAACAAAGGATATTAAGGAATATTAAGTCAAAAGTATTACTTAAAAAGTAGGTATCCTGCGACTGCACGAAATGAACGTAAGTAAGAAATAGGTCAATGTTTATCTACGTTACGATTTATTTCACGTCTTAATTGAATAATACTGATGGTTGATTCTGTTGAAATTATTACGTCGTGTCGTTTAATCAGGTGCATTGCAATTAGGTATAGGTACTAAACCTAAATCTGCTAAAATATTTAACCATCACTTCAATCAAGCTACGCACTGGAGACGAGGGTTAAGTACGTAATTAATGTTTCGACGGGAACATACAAATTATTCGTTGACCAGCCAGACCAGTTAGTTTCTGTACGTGGTGGACGTCACACTTCGTGAAGTTTGGAGGTGTACCTACTCAGTTCAATCAAACATAGTTCTGTATGACCAACTAAACATCAATACATCCCTGATATTTTTAATTCAGTTTAGTTCCCCGACGTATACATTTATGAATAATTTTACGACTTAAAATTACCGTTACAGTTTTTACACACACGCATGATTTTAACTGGTAATGCCTAGAAACGGATTGTAGTTACTAACTGTTGGTAACTTTCGTTTAGTATAATTTTAAAGATCTTGAGCACTAAATATATCATTAAGTCTCTAAAACAACTTTTTTTCTCTAAATCCAAACAATAGAAGCTCAAAGAAGATACTATCTTAATATTGAACGTTTAAAACTTGATCGACTGGTCTGCGATCTTGTCAAGGGTATTCGGTTCAAGAGTATTTCAACATATCGTGCAATTAAATTTATTGCACGTAGTCATATTTAACACGACTAGAAGTAGTAGAAGTAAGTTAGGAAGTAGAAGAAGTAGTCATACCAGGAAATGTTATTGTTGGTGTTTACTAAAACTCAAAAATAATGAGAGGCATAGTCGAAGCAAACACTGCATCACTTCCATGTCCTAGATTCCTAGCAAGACCACGTCTTTTAAATATACCCAGAATTAATCGTCTTAAGTTTCACTACTCACTTGAATGTCAGGTTCAAGTCAGTGTTATACTCCTAGTATTATTAATACAATCATTATAATTGAAAGCTTGTATATGTTTAAAGAAGCAAATTCTTTACAACTAACCTCCTACTGCGATCCCTAAGAACTTCTTGTAATTTGTGTGACTGGACATCTTGGCAAGATAAGGCTTTGATAAATCTTGAAAAGTAACTCGTACTTCTCGCATTTTTTTTCTAAATATTCTAAGTCGGCGACGTCGATTGTCCACGTAGAATTCAGTTTCAATGCAGAGAGCGGAATCGGCGAGGTCAGGCAGCATGCGCCAGTCAGCGTCAGGGTCGTTTTGTGGCCAGTTCGTCAACTCCTCTAGTTCATCTAGTTCGTCCACAGCTACATCGAAACTCGGTGTAGAGTCATCATCCGGTGGCACAAAGTAAGGATCCTCCATGTATTCCAAGCTCGTCGGCTCCAGGCCGATGCTCGGCGTTCCATCACTTGCCATTCTATCTGCCTCGTCTTCCGCGGCAATTAAGCATATTTTGTATCTATATGATCATATAATTCAAGCTAATTGTCCTTATGTTACACGCGGTAAAAACATGCGTCTTGGTAGAAAATTGAGATCACTTATTGTTTACGTAACTCTACATTATAAATAAGTAAATAGTTACTGTCACTTTACAAACATTTTGTTTTTCGTTATATTCACGATCGACTCGAGAAACATGAATGCGTCCACCGGCGGCGCGCAATGATGTCAGTTTCTTCCGCCACGTCGAGCCCCTCCAAGCGAACCAGCTTGTGTTCGTTTCGCGCCGCTGCCTGATTGCTCGTGTTCGCCACTTTCACCAATAACGCGAGCTCCGATCTTGGCGGTGTATAAATTACAAATTTGACCTCCAAAATATTAGCAAAATTTATAAAATAGCTACTAAAATGCCTTTTATAAAAGTTGATTTATATAACGCGGTATCAGTGAATCACACAGGGTCTCTGACCACGCACCGAGTTCCAAAGAGCTCACAAAACAACAAAACCATAGATTTAGCTCACCTTGTGCCGCTAAAGTTTATTGACAGTGCCGCAGGCAAGCGAGCGGGCCGGGCGGCGCGGGCGCTGGACCACGGCTGTGTTGCGTCATTGGTTACTTGACGAAACACACTAAAAAGTCTGCAGTTTGCACGACAAATGACTCACAAGTGGCAAGACCACTTTTTAATAATTGGGATAAAGTTTTTATCGCGAATAAAGCCGGTTTTTTTTTCATCATTTGAACTCTCAACGCGGCTACATACATTTAATCGTGATTATAATATATGTTGGGGAAACAGATGGGTTTGGGATGTTTTATAACGACAATACGCACCTACTGAAGTATTTTCCATTAAACTGAAGCAGAACTGATACTAATAAGTATTGTTATTCCATTCAGCTCATTTTATCTTTGTATGCAGATAGATGGTTTGCATAAAAATACCAAATGAGCTTTCTTCTTCTTTGTATGGCCTTTTCCCGTTTGTAATTGGGGTCGGCTCTCCTAATCCTTCTTCTCCAGAGACATTTGTAAACGATCGTCGTTGGGTCCAATTCCTCATTCCTGGGGTCTTTTTCGATGACCGACATCCATGTAGGTCCAAAAAGACAAAAAAAAAGAACCAAAGACCACAACGAGCTGTAATGTAGGAAAACTAAATACCTAAGGTCGAGACATATTGGTACAAGAAGAAAGACGTAAGTATCTCCTAAGTACACGCGCCGTTTCCGCTGTATCAGTTGCCTTCTTACCTTCTTCTAATTTATCCAAGAGTAACTAACGTTTGGTCCTAACATTTTAAAACAAGCTTTCTGTTTCTGTTTATTTCAGACGATTGACACGACGATGTTTAAAATTCGATTTACGATTAACGTATTCAGTGGTCTGTGTGTTCAAGTGGGCCCAAGCAAGTGAACACGTGTAGTCTCCGTGTAGCACCTTCACTTTAATAACGTATTGTTTCGTTTATTGAGACGCAATATATTAGAGTTAATAAGTCCAACCTGCCTTACTTCCTTACTGGCAACATCACAGCGTACTCGAAACAATCGAAAAAACCTTAGAAACTTAAGAATTGATCTTCAACAATTTTTTTTCATTAACCTTTTGAACGAAAGAGCATAAACGCATCAGTGTACCCCCGACGCCACGCCACAAATTCGCCGTATGTTTTGTCACATATTTGTGCCGTTTGGCGTACAGGGCATGCGCTTGCTTGCCACGTATGTGACAATGGCGTTCAAAAGGTTAAGCAGGCTTTTGATGAGTAAAGTATCAAGACTTTTTTAAATGAAAGCATTGTCTGTAGTTTGACCATGGTAGTTCATCGAAAGAATGTGATCACTTATCTGTGATAGGTAAATTGCAATAAGAAATTTTGTATTTAATATTTTTTTACAATTTAAAATAAGGCGTGCCACAGGGGTCTACTAAAGGACCTGTTCTGTTTGCCTATTACTCAACACGTCCAGACATCTTCTAGCGTGAAAGAACTGTGTGCACCCAAAACACAGCTATCTATGCTTAGAACAATCACCCCTCTATTAATGCAAATTAAAAAAACCGGCCAAGAGCGTGTCGGGCCACGCGCAGTGTAGGGTTCCGTAGTGCACGTCACAATTGCCGACTTAGAATTTATTGTGCTTTTTGTTTGATTCTATGAATATATTAAGTGAGTTCACGGTTTAACGGTTAAAAACGTCTAAAACAGGCCCTCCATGTCCATTTTATAGGTTGGTCGACTATTACTCGTTAACTTGTAAACAGCGCCGGCGTGAGACTAGTTTTAAGGAGACCGGAATATTCGCACCCCAAACCCTCAAAATACAGTCTCGATTATTTTCCTTTAAACATTGTGAATAATTTCTGCAGCTGTTTGAATGGGCACTAATGGAATTAATCCGTAAGTGCTCGAACTTAAGCGTAAGCCTCGGATACGCTGACTTTTCTTTTTCTTTTGAAAAAAGCTTAAATATGAAAACAACGTCAGCGGGGCGAGCTCCAAAATTTAAAAAAACCAGCCACAACTGACAGGTTAGATCTTTTGGAACTTTCATTTAGAAACAGGGGTTTCTAATGAAAGTTTCAAAAGATCGTCAAATCTAAAAAAGTTTAGGAAAAAAGAAGCTAGGCTAATAGCGATTCCCGGCTACCGTAGCCGCGGGCCTGCGAACAACGAGCGACTGGTAACTCGCCGTCCGATAAAGCCGATATAGCGCGTTGTGTCCCACGCGCGCCTTAAACTGATGTCAACATAATTGACGGGGCCTGCTAGGGCCAGAGCCAGGGTTGCGGAACGGTTCGTAAGTGTAACTGCGGCCTTGGAACGCAAAGGACATATGAAGGACCACGGGTGGGTTTTAGTCAGTAAGAGTCTGACACTGCCTCCTGCTCGGGAGAAGTAATTTGATGATTTCCCATCCAGAAAAAAGGCTACAAAAGCGAGCCTTTACGGAAAAAATAAGTCTAATAAGTCTCTTTGAAATTTTATCGATCGATCACGCACCTATCCATCGGAGACGCCAACTTGAAGCGGAAGGTGCTACTGAACAAAATTTTTAAAAATTCAGTAAATTTCCATAAAAATATTAAGTTCTTTTTTAAATATTTTTGCCGTCGATAAAATTAAGCATAGATTCCTTCATTTCGATACGTGCACATTATAAAGACACACTGTAGACGCTTCTACCATGANTTGTAAGTTGCTTAACCTTTTGATCTGTAGTTGGCCAGATGAATTTAAGTTTTTTTTTGTTGTTATCGCAAAAAAATAATTTTTTTTTTCTTTAAGTTGCTCCTAAGGTAGAAGGAGTACCGACCATAAAAATCTATAAGGGTGAAACTGCTCAATTGGAATGCAAGTAAGTAACAATAACAAAATATTAACAACTCGACAACATGGACAAATATTATGCGGTATACAAGAAAACTGGTCATTGAATATGTTCCTTGAAATGTCGTGTACTGAAGAGAGATAGGTATTTACAACGAACTTAACCCGGGAAACGTAGAAATGAAGCGTCTTCAAGTTCAAGCTATGAAAAATTGCGACAGCGATAGATTAAATCTCCCAGGATTTCGAAGGATGCAAAACTACCTCCTTGACTACTGTAATATATTTGATACATCCCAAAAAAGAAAAAATTGGCCGTATGGCAGTTTTCTCGAAATAATATAATGACACTTGTACAAATTACTTGAGACACTTCCATGTTTAATATGCTTTCTAAAATGGTATAAAAGTACATTATAGTGCCAAATTTTGGCACGTGTTGGAATAAAAAACTCAGTTGTTACATTTGCATTTTTTGCTGCACGCCTTGTTTGTTAAGATTAATATTGGAAGTATGCTACTATTATGAATTTATACTAACAAAACTTAATATTTCGCAAAAGGATCCTTTGATGGAAAACTGACTTTAGACAACTATGTTGCAATTTTGAAATTGAATTTTCGTTTCTCGGAATGCAATTTGAAATACAATGAATGTCCCAAACTAAGTAGAACTTGTTTTAATAATAAGATGGCACCACTTGTTTAACAATTGGACCCTAACCTAAAGAGCAACAACATGAAAGAAAACTGGGTAACCAAATTGGGAAGCCACCAACTGTGGCTATCTAATCTGCCTCTTCAACTTATACATGATTCAATTGTAGTGTAGTGTGGACGTGCACAAGCAAGCATTGTTATGCTGAAACAGTTTCCAGGATACAGTTTCAGCATAACTAACCAACACTACTGGAAACCATGGAGTAATAACAAAGAACATTGCTTAACCATGTACACAAGTTTATGTATATTTAATAAATACACCCAGAAATAGACATAAACCGCGCCCTAGATATTATTATGGATACAGTGCTGGGCAATCCAATTAGTAGCTAGACCAATTGATTACCTTATATTATACACAGAGAAAGAACTGCTCCGGGATCAGTGTATAATGATAATATAATAATTATGCTGTCTTTAATCAAAATATAGCATTCTAGCTTCTACCAGCGGCTTCGCCTGCATGCATTTCGGAAAATATCCCAAGGGAACATACTCCCAGGATAAAAAGTAGCCTATGTGTTATTCCAGACTATAATCTACCTCTGTGCAAAATTTCATAACGATCCATTTTGCCATTCTGACGTGATTAATAAACAGAATCTATTTTTTTTTTTTTAGATCAAATGACTTCTGCTCTGGGTAGAGCGGAAGGGCGTGTCAGATTGTTACTGACTAAAACCCATCCATCGTGTTCCTTCTAAAGCCCTTTGCGTTTCAGGGCCACGGTGACTCTTTCCCTAGGCGCCTTGTCTCCTATGCCAACATCTCTTTGAGGCGCGCGTGGAACACAATGCGCCGGTTGTGACCGGTCAGCGAGCCACCCAACGCTCGCCGTCCGCAGGCCCACGCCTACGGTGGCTGGGGATCGCCCTGCGACTCCTAACGCCAGTGGCGTCTTCTTCTGTAGCGGCGGTTGGGGCGAAGGCTGTCTCTCCCTCGCGCGGCCCGCCTCCTCGAAGCAGTAATCTGCTTCGTGCTTTGCAGAAGGAGGTGACCGCTTCCCAAGCCTCCTTGTTCCGGACCATGGATTTGACCAGGGCCGGATGCGAGAGGTCGCCGCCGCTGATCGCCTCGACGAGGACACGGCGGTGTTCCGCCCAAGCAGGACAGACCTCCACCCTATGCTCCACCGTGTCCTCTGGGCGATCCTCACAGTGCTGATACTCGTGTCCTCCCGCTCAATCCGAAACCTCCCGAAACAGCCTGCTCACTTAATTTGGGTAGTCAATGGAATCTGATTCCAATTACTACTAAGTTTGCATCCCAATCAAACAGAGTTCTTGTTTTATGCTTCAGTAGTTTACATTGTGCATATGCAAGCCATAGAACTGCTATATTTATGATATTGATAAAAAAACATGTTAACAAATAAATTGCAGCAAGGTATAGGTTGTACTGTGACAGTATTACTCAATTGAATGACACATACCTAGCTATTGATAACTAAGATAGTGTAAGCTCTTGAAATTGTAAAACATAAACATTTTATTTCTTTTTAGCATGGTCACAAGTATGAGTCACTATATTTTTTTTTTTAATTTTATTATAATCCCTTGATTATGGAACTCCAAACAATTAAAAATATTAAGGACAAAAAATTTAAAAAATATGAGTCAAACATTCACAAATCACAACCCACAGACACCCTTATGTGGCTTGTGATTTGTGAAGGTGCAACTCACCTAGAATTCTATTTCTATTATATTTGGTACTACAATTATCAGGATTCAGGTATCAAATATGCTTCCAACCCTAACCAAATACTTACATTGTCGATTATGATGTTACCAATATCTTTGAAAGCAAAGATACCTACTGACCAAAGCTAGGATACATTCTTGGATTTTCTCAAAAACGTTTGTTAAAGCTATGTTATATGGCTTTAACAAAAGTTTTTGAGAAAATAAGAGCTTCGTACTGTTCTACGAATACGATTTTACAAGACTGAAACAATGACTAACATTCATTAGTGCGCTTTCGGAGTACCTAGATGGGGACATTTAAGATTTTTCTTGGAAAATTACGTTAGGATCGACCACCTAAAACAATTATGTACTCACCGCTTATAATAACAAAAACAATACAGACAAACTCACATACCTGTTTGTACACCGCTCATGTTGATTGAAGAAAGAAATTGCAAAGCGATCTACAATAAAAACGATTGTTGGTATTTCAGTGTATGCTTAGAAATAGTAAACTTAATTTACTACCGCTTAAAGTCGGCACAAGGATTAATTAAATTACTGAACTTGGTAAATCACTTCGTTTTATTCTCAGAGTACTGAAATACCGATCCGTGTAAGTACAAAACACGTCACGCACGTAGGTTTTATTTTCGATCGACGATTCGAGTATTCGACGACTCGACGTCAGTCGTCCGTCAAGTAAAATAATCGATTCATTTCAAAATGCAAAAATTATCTACTATCTTCTAACTCGATTTCACAAAATAATAGAATACAAATTTAAGGCTAAGTCTACATAGTCAGACAGTCCATGATCAAATTGAAAAGAAAACTGTAGTTTTTTACCACAGGCGTCGCTGATATAGGTATTTTGATCTTATAAAGACATGTTTACAAAAAACTTTTGACGGCATCTGACAAAAATAACACTTGTCTAATAAGAATATTTATTTCCGAAAAACATGCGAGTCTAAAACTATGAGAAAAAGCGACTAAGACAAGCAATTAAAAAAAAACTTTCCAAACCTTTTGAATAAGGCTACTTGGTTAACAATAAAAAGGAAAGAGCAGTCTCCAACATGTATTTGCAGTTTATAAGTATTTTATACGCAAAGATTTAATTGCTGAAGAATTCGCGCTAACCAATAATTTGTGTGAATATTTTACTAAAACCACCTAACTGTGGCATATATATAAGTTACGGTTCTACCGACCACTGCATTGAGTTTTTTAAATGTTTATGTCCTAATAATAATACGTAATACCAACTTTTAAGGGCTATGCACACGTAAAAAACATGGTTTTGACGTAAAAATTATTTTGCTTCGTCAGTCGGTACATGGCAAATTCATCTTTGGCAAAGTTACTAAGTTTTACGGTACGAAAAACTATCAATATTCCAGCGTATTGCACAAATCGTACGTTTTTCGAAAGAAAAAAAAAAAATTACATAAATATATTCTACGACATAATATTATGTTGTAATTATTCGTCATTGTAATTTGCTCATCCATCATAAATCTGATCCTATATGACCTGTCTTATCCCAGATTCCGTTAAAATAAAATTGTATTATATTTTTAGTTTCTCTACCTTTATAAACCAAACGTATTATTGGCTAAATGCACAAACCGTAAGAAGCCAAAGAAAAAAAAAACTCCTGGCTGGCGGATTGTCTTGTCTGTGGACATGTGAAAAATCATAGTCATTCTGTCATTCTCTCAATTTATAATTCTATCTTCAATAATTCATTTCAAAGCATCGTTCTCTGATTGTTTTATTTTCGTTTTAAATTTCTGAAAGTAGCAGCTATCAAGAATTAATACAGGTAATTTAATTGTTTTTGTAATGATCATGATAAATGTAAAATATGCGTCATTTCACATTGGGAATCGTTGACGGAGCCATTTAATTTATAGCTTCATCGTTGATTATATAGGTACTTGTTATAATCAAGGAGCTTCATGTAAAATATTTTTTATTTGCGTATTCCAGCATCATGTCGGCTACTGCATTATTTGGGAATACTTCTGGCTTAGGCGGTAGTTCTGGAGGCAACAAGCATCTGGTTGAATTTCGTGCTGGAAGAATGACTCTAAAAGGTCGTATGGTTCATCCTGACAAGAGGAAGGGCCTTTTATATGTGTACCAAGGAGAAGATTCATTGATGCATTTTTGTTGGAAAGACCGTACTACTGGGGAGGTAGAAGATGACTTGCTAATATTTCCTGATGATTGTGAATTTGTGCGGGTAAACGAATGCACAACAGGCCGAGTTTATGTCCTGAAGTTCAAGTCTTTCTCCAAGAAGTACTTTTTCTGGATGCAGGTAAGAAATACTGCATCTTTCATTTATAATATCACACAAAGGAAATGTTAAATATGATGGCTGTTTACATAAAATGTTACAAAATTTTGTGAATAACTGTGGTGGAGTCTTTCTAAAAAGCTACAAACAACATTCATAAAGCAGTGCGTAGAACTACGTCATCACATAAAAGTGTTAACACCATAGCGACTACTGTCAGATCATTTTGACTTAGGAAAAATGTTTTTTACACTTATTTTTTTGTTACAACAATTTATTAAAGATAATTTTGGAATAGGAACCTAAGACTGACAAGGATGATGATTACTGCCGCCGCATCAATGAGGCATTGAACAATCCTCCAACATCTGGGGGGCGTGGAGGTGGTGGCAGTGGTGGACAGGATGGGGAGCTGCAAAACATACTGAACAACATGTCTCAGCAGCAACTCATGCAACTTCTTGGAGGAGTTGGTCAAATTGGAGGACTTTCCTCTCTTCTTGGCACTATGGGGTAACTATACTAAACAAGATTTTTATGCTCAGCATGAAACATCTCAAATTTAATTCAATTCACAATACAAATCAGGCGACTCTGCAGTTGAGAATGACACCAAATAAATGGCAGAAGACTTATCCTTACATGACACTAAGTTATTTATTTTTATTTATTTATTTAACAGTTTATGTACACACATTTAACAAACAAATAAGAAGAAGGGAACAGAAAAACAGGTACAAAGGTGATGCTTATTTCTAAAGAAATCTCTTCCAGCATACCTGCGAAAGGAGAGTCGAATAAAAGATATGTAGACATCGTGTGTAAAAGTTAGTTGAGTTGGACTCCCACATGAAGGTTTCCATAACATATTTATTTGTGGCGGCAATAGAAATACACATCCTATGAACATCTCTACTGTCTGCCTATAACAGGCTGCTGACAGACAAACAGCAGGGTCAAATTCAATGATTCTGAGTCCAAATTTTTATTTATTTCAACACAACAGCTTAAACTTTGTTCTTATGTGGATTACTGATTTATGATTAAATGTAGTTGATTGTAGGGCTAGAACACAATTTTTGTATTGCACTAAGAATAAATATTGCTTTGTTTTGCCAGTAACAACAGCGGTAGCAACAGCGGCAACACTAGCACTCGTCCGTCGGCCGGCAGCGGCAACAGCAGCCGTGGTGGCAGCGCCCCGCGCAGCAGCGAGCCCGCGCGTACCGAGCCCGCACGCACCGAGCCCGCGCGCACCGAGCCCGCGCGCACCGAGCCCGCGCGCGCTGCGGCACGCACCCGCGACACGCCGGCGCCCACCGCCACTCCTCCCAACACTGCTACTGCGGCGCAGCCACGTGGTAATCTTTTTCACTATTCCTTCAGGGACTTTTTTTTCAATAATTTAATTTTGTAAAATTACTTGCTCATCCTCTTTCCATCTTGTCAGTCCAGTTTTTAACCTGAAAGCAGTTGCGCACTACGTCCGGTGTATATTGCTTGAAACTTGTATATTGCTTAATACGCACTACCTCTGATTCAAATCCATGATTACCTCTTTTCTAGACATACAGATGATATGGCTTGTGGAGGATGGATTGTGTATTCATCCTTCGTTTCTTTGATCTTCCCCTACTCTTATCTCTTATACTTTCATTGTGTTATCATCAGTGTTACCATGTTAACCATGAATTTATTTCTAAAGTGTTAAGAACAATTTAAATTGCCATTTATCCCAGCCATGATTCCTTATCCTTGTCCAATTAAATTGTTATAAGATTTTTGCAGTAAATCCAACTAAGTACTAAAAGGGCCGAGTCACACGACGTTTGACGACAAAGACTTCTTCTATTTACTGATAGTGATCAGGAATTATTGTCAAAAGCTGTAAAACAGCGACGAGGTCAACTATTCAATGCAAGATACCTACTATATTTCTAAAAAGCAAAAAGAATAATAGGCAAGACTAAGATCACCTAGCCGACAGCCCACGAACCTCTCACTTTACCAACAGTGCGAGTGTTTTAACGCACTCGATCGCGTTAACGTAAACGTTCGCTTATGTCAAATTGTATGGAAAAAGAACTGGTTTTCCGTGAGTGGTACCAGACGGCGCTTATTCAGTTTCAATACAAATTGTTACGGCAACAACGGCACATTTGTTTGTAAATTGCGGCGCAGTATCGTGGGAGTCGCAGGCACAGCCACAGCTAGTTAACGCTCCGTTTGAACAACAGATGGAGCGGGCGGGCAGATCTACTTGTCAGACTTGCAGCGCTACTTCTCAGGGGTCGGCACGG
>NDFZ01005337.1:548404-566974 GCA_002192655.3 Mamestra configurata
GACGATGTAAGGACCACCCTGCTCTCACCGCAGTTCGCTCAGGTGAACCTTCACGTATAGCGTTCTCGTCGAGGCCGCGGCACGTCACCACCGAGAATCATCTCGCGACTAGCTACTTACTGTATCGGTATGCGCTTCGCATATTTTTCTGATGGTTCGTCAGTCTGTGCTCGTGCATGGGACACTTTCATTCGGCTCCATTAATATTAATACCCCTAACTATTTTTGTTTTTTTTTTTTTATTCCGGAATGCTATCTGGCTTTTTTGTAGTACATTATTTTTATGTATCATCAATAGTTTTCGCAGCGCATGCGATGAAAAACATTTTATGACAATTTTTTTACACCTTTGGTTACATAATTCAAGTTTTAGTAGGGATCCCTAATTCTTTCTGGGATTAAATATAGCCTATGTTACTCGGTGAAGATGTAGCTTTCGAACAGTGAAAGAATTTTTGAAATCGGTTCAGTAGTTTTTGAGCTAAATCGTAACAAACAAACAAATCTTTCCTCTTTATAATATTAGTTTAGATTACTTTAACTTACATTTACACGCCAATGACGACGTCATCACTTTCATAATTTGAAAATCATACAACTAAGTAAAACTACATACAATGCCTATTTCATGTATTTACTTATGCCCATTAACACTAACACTAGCAAACACCTAAAGACCCGAATGAACGGCGCTCAGCGGAGCGAAGAAAACGAAAATATGTATTACAGTGCATTAGTCAGGCATTCATTTAGTTGTGATTTAGTGTTAGTGAAACTGGTATAAGTAGCTAACATAACGTTTTTTATTTCCGTTGTTTAAGTAACTCATTAAAAAAATATTCTAAAATGCATTAATAAGAACATAAGAATAACCCTGCGTTTGTTTTACTTACTAGCTAACCCGCGCAACTTCGTCTGCATCACATTTCATTCATGGTCCGCTCTTATTGGTCATAGCGTGATGTTATATAGCCAATAGCCTTCTTCAATAAATAGGCTATCCAACACTAAAATATTTTTCAATTTTTCCTGAGATTAGCCCGTTCAACCAAACAAACAAACTCTTCAGCTTTATAATATAAGTACAGATATTATGGTCCTAAGTTCTCAGTAAGTCATGTAACATGTTTCCAATTCCTACCTTCGTGTAAACTGTCTCGATCCTTCTATTATAAACGCTAAAATTCGCTACAACTACTTACCGAATTTGGTACACATATACTCGCGAGCAATAAACTGGAATCACTTTTTACAATTTCTGTGCATAGTTCATTGCACAGAAATTGTATTTAGAAATTGGATTGTGGTATATGTATATAATTTTTATTTTTGAAAGGTAATTTTGTTAGCTTTCAACCTCTTTCAATATCATAACATAAAGATTATACACCCTACGCCATGGAACGTTAAAGCAATAGCCATAATTTTTTAAAACAAAACACCAATTGGTCACCAGTCTAATGTTTCACGTCACTGGGAACACTGAAGCTAATAGAAAATGGAAACAATATCTATGGAAGCCGCTCAAGTCATCATCCTAAATCCAGCAAGGGTTGTCTCAGCGTACTATCGCTCGACAGCTTCATCTGAGCTAGTCGTTGTGTCCCGACGGTATATAAGAGGTTCAGGGAGACTGAAAACTTAGCCCGGGGACCAGGATCTGGACGACAACGATGCGCTTCGGTGAGAGAGGTCCGATTTATTGTCTCCTCTTCTCTCCGTAATCGACACCTGACCAGGATGTCGGACGTCCAGCAGCAGCTCAGAGAATTTCTAGGGCGGGCTGTCGGTGAGACTCGAAGAAGCGAACTTGACCCCAAATAGGCCAGCCACGGGACCCAAATTGTCTCCGGGCCACCCACAAGCCCGGCTTCAGTTTAGTCGCGATCACTTAGATGGGGATATGGAGCAATGGAGCCGAGTCCTGTTCTCAGACGAAACCAGTATGTGCCTGCATGGTAGCGACCGTCGACGGAGAGTATAAGAGATCGGAGGCGCGACTCGCACAATGCTGTTTTGTTTTGTGGAAACAGTGGCGTATGGGTCCTGCATGATGTAGGTAGAGATTTCTATTGAAGCAAAAACGGAGCTGATATTGGCGGAGGTCGGGGAAGTGGGCTAACTGCAGAAAGATTCATTAACGACAGTCTGCTAGGCCATTGTGGTCCCCTACGTTTATTGGCGAAGTTTTCCTGCTAATGTCCGCTGCCACACCGCTGCAGTGACTAGACAGTTCCTGGAAGAAGTCGGGATTTCCACACTAGACTGGCCAGCCCACAGTCCAAAAGTCAAAGCATTTATTTCAAATAAACCATTATCAGGTACTTTTGAATTGTCAAAGTCAGTCCGTCAAAAACATGAAGCTATTTGCACGTTCGCAAGCGTAGATCTCTATGGAGAAGAACGTGCAAGAAACTCCACGGACACTCTTTTAAATCATTTTATGTTTACAAAAATCCTGGTTACATAAACCTTGTTGCTTCTATATATGAGAACAATGTAAAGAAAGAAAAAAAACAATTTATAGTATGAAATATTAAAATGAGGCAGTGGCAACCAAGGGATGACCAGTCTCCACTGACGGCGCCCGTTCACGAACATGACGCGTGCATCAGCACCATTCAGCTCAACCATTTTGAAGGGAACTGAATGATCCGATACACGCGCCACCATCAGCGAGACATTGGAGTGAGCATGACACACCCTCAACTGCCCCTGCTATTTCATGTCAAACAAGGAAACTATCTATTAACATAATGGTCCAGGGTTCTCACATTTACAGAACTTGAAATAAAAATTGCTTCTAAATTATATAAAACTATGAATATCAATCTGAAAATACAGAAAAAGAAAAGTTTATTCCAAACATAATATAAGATTATGCGGAATAGTATTATTATTAGACATAAAAGAGGGTGAGCATCTCTTCCAAATATAAAACCTAACTAGTGGAACCAAGCGGCTGAGGCTGTGGAGCAGGACCGGCATTTAGCCAAGCATTTTTATCAAGGATATAATCTTCCAGTTTATAATATGCCTGTCTACATAGAGTGCGTTTTATGCATGTTTTAAATTTTTTCTCATTCAGTTCGAGAATCTCACGTGGTATTTTATTATAAAACTTAATACAATATCCCATAAAAGAAGTGTGTACTTTAGCCAATCTGAATCGGGGTTGATCTAATTTATTCCTATTTCTAGTATTAAAATTATGCCTATCACTAATCTTATTAAAAAGATGAATATTTTTCCGAACATACATAATGTTTTCGTATATGTATTGACAAGGTACCGTCATGATGTTAATATCCTTAAACAGTTCCCTTAGGGAATCGCGCCGACCAAGATGGTATATGGCTCTGATGGCTCTTTTCTGCAGAATAAATATAGACTCGATGTCTGCAGCTCGTCCCCATAATAAGATACCGTAAGACATTATACTATGAAAGTAACTAAAATAAACCAGCCTCGCGGTATCTATATCAGTAAATTGACGGATTTTTCTGACAGCATATGCTGCTGAACTTAGCCGTCCTGCAAGAGATGTTAAATGAGGACCCCATTGTAGCTTTGAGTCAAGCGTGATCCCTAGGAAAACCGTGTCTTCGACGAATTCAAGTTTCTCTTTGTCCAATACTATGTCGCAAGTATTACTTTTGACATTCGGTAAAGCAAATCTGATGCACTTAGTTTTTTTCCCATTTAATACTAAATTATTCGCAGTGAACCAATTTTGGACCTGCTGTAGCGCATTATTTACGTCGTCAAGACTTGTAGAACGTCTATCTATCTTAAAAATTAAGGACGTATCGTCAGCAAATAACACCATCTTTGGTTGGTTTTTTAAAAGCTGGAGTAAATCATTAATATACACTAAAAAGAGGAAAGGACCCAATATTGAGCCTTGTGGTACCCCCATTTTGACTTTTAAACCCCTTGAATTAACACCGTTTATTTGAACTTGCTGCTGTCTGTCATTTAAGTACGACTTCACTAAACTGAGAGCAAGATTACCTAGTCCGTAATGTTTTAGTTTTAGGAGCAAGGTTTCGTGATTTACGCAATCAAATGCCTTGGAGAGGTCACAAAAGATTCCTATGGCATCTTGCGCCTCTTCCCACGCTGTATATATGTGTTTTAACATTGTGACACCAGCGTCAGTCGTACAACGACCTTTGGTAAACCCTTTGGTAAGGTCCTGAATTGAACCCGATTGAACATATGTGGGACGAGCTGAAAAAGTGGGTACGAAGAAGATGTCCAGCTCCAGCGTCGATAGAAGACCTGAAAACTGCTTTCGAAAAGTGGCAGGAAATCCCAGAGCATTCCATCAGGAAACTCATTCGGTTCATGAAAAACCGTTTACAGGCAGTCATTAGGGCCAGGAGGAGGGGTCACAAATATTCAGAGGCAAATTCATTTAGACGGCCATAACTTCGACCTATTGCAATAATTCTCCAAATTTAAGCAGAAAATTGAATTAATTTGAAACCTGTTTGAAAGCCAACAAAATTAACTTTCGAATGATATACCACAATCCATAGTTCATTGCATAGAAACTGTAAAAAATATTTTGAGCAACGCGCGATAAAGTGATTCTAGTTTACTGCTCGCGAGTGTAGTTTATAACTTGGATTTATCAGTAATAGTACTTACTTTTTATCCCGAACCAATAAAAATAATTATTATTTCCTCTAATGAAGGACTAGATGAACTTTTACCATGAGTCTGTTTCTAGGTAGGTTAGCTACTTACAGGAAATGGCACTAGCAGTGATAGCAGCGCGCAGATATCACATCTAAATATGCATTTTTTTTGTTTTGTCATGAGCAATTGTTTCCCGTGTGATCCCATCTGTAACAGTCTGACTAGTCCTTGATATCCCAAAAAACAAGTTTTGTAATGGACCAACAATTCAGTGAATTATAATATAACATGCAGCCTATACAAATGTTCCATAGTTCAATTCTTGTGCAAAATTATTGCTATGTTTTTGGTCCACATAAAGTTGCTTATTGAAAACAGATATCAACACTTGTTGTTATATTCCAGGCTGCGAACCAGTTCTCTTCGGCGTTGACTTCTGGACAGATGGGTCCAGTGATATCGCAATTTGGTTTGCCTTCGGAAGTCACAACGGCTGCGAACACAGGCGATATGCAATCTTTCTTCAAAGCGCTTGAAAATACATCCGATGCCGATAAGAAGGCGGATGACAAAAAGAAAGAAGAGTCACCCAAAGATGACAAAGGTGACAAAAAAGATGATGACGCCGAAATGTCACTGGATTGATTTGGGTGTTATTTATTTGAATCTTAGTTGTTTATAAAAGCTACGAAGCTATGTAAGCAGGTTTTGTTTTATATTCGTTAGCGATTTCTTATAACAATGAAAATATAGATTTTCTTTTAATTTTTGTTTTTCTCTACCTTCCTAGTTGTTTCGAAAGTCCACCTTTCGGCGCAAAAATCTTGAACGATGTGGTGTTACTAGGATTGAATATTTAAGGCCCAGTGAACACACGCTTCACGTTAATTAAATCCATACACAAACAATCCCCTTTAGTGTCTCAGCCGAATTCCCAAAATCAAATATGTCATATATTTTTGCCACACTGTTAGGATTACCCTTTTCTATGAACGGCCTAAGCATCCAACCAGCCCGTTCATTAAATGTTGTATTAGAAGCGTGAATGTCATTTAGGCGGCTGACTAACCGCCGCCGTTCAATGCAAAGGCTAAGCTGCCAATTAAACGGCTCATAAGCAGTGCCGGCCCGAGGCAAGTTTTAGGATGGAGCGGGATCCAATTATGGCGCCCCCCTTGCTTGCCCCTAATATATACCAGTTGTGCGTGCACGTGCAAGCATGGAACTGGGAAGATCTCGACAACATCTTGAGTCTATGTCTAATTTGTCGATTGAAAACAGCCATGATGGCACTGCACTCCTCACGGTATCAAAGGAACAGTTGATGAAGAGTGTCCGTTTCAATGGTGCGGCCATGACGATTAAAAAAAAACCATTCCAAGATTTTGTAAAAAAAAACCCAAAACCATAAATTTGTCAAAGCCATGGTTAAAAAGTTATAAGGGATTGAACGTGGCCGCGCCATTGAAACGCGGTGAACCGCGCGGCCACGGAGATCTTTAAAAGTAAGCGTAGCAGGGAACTGAAATTTAGGTAAATAATAGATTGAATTTGTAGAAAATTTGTAAAAATATAGAAAGAAATCCTGTGTTTATATTTTAGGAGCTCTAAAACTAAAACCCCATGGCCGCGCCATTGAAACGGTGAAAAACACACGTTTTTGCTGATATCTCGCTGAAAACACATCGCAGACGTGTGAAGTTTTTTGTGAAATCTAGATTTGAATTAGTCGAAACTAGTAAAAATACAACAAGGTTTATATTTCAGGAGCTGTAGAACGGAATCTTTAATACGTCTTGAATATGTCGATAGGGTGACTATGGCTTATTGTTAACAGAAAAATTTCCACCTATTTTATTAGAAATTATATCTCAAGGATTCCAAATTAAATTTAAATGAAACGATAAGGTTAAAAAAATATGCTTATTTCTTTAAAAAACACAAATCACAGATTGATTGCTTAGGCCTATAACGCACTAGCGGTTGGCCGCCATGCGGCGTGCCGTTGCGGTAGGCCGCACATCGATTAGTACATGAAACCGCACGATAACGACGCACTGATTTGCGGCCAGCCGTCAACCGCTCCGGTTGTTCCGGAGCTGCGACGAGCCGCGCCGGTTGAATGATGCGGCGCGCCGCATCCCCACCACGCACTCGGCGCGGTAGTCGCAAACGCCGCGTCCCGCCCGCCAGTCCGTCGTCGCTTGTTTCACGCGCTAGACACTACTCGTGCGCGTCATGGATTTTGATACAGAAAAGTTCATTTTAGAAATAAAAGAACGCCCCGCAATATGGGATAGCAAATGCGCTGATTATGCAGACAGAAATAAAAAGTTAAAATGTTGGGAGGAAATGATTAATATATATGCAAAGGAAGATGATACATCGGAAGAAAAGAAAGAACTCGGTAAGTTACGTTATTTATTAATCATGGTTACAATGTTACAATCATCATACCTACTTTTTATTCCCAATTTCCTGCGATTTTGCGGATTAATGCCATTATATTTACTTATATATATTTATCTTGCCATTCCAATTTACCTTCATGTTCAAAATACTGAGCGAAAGAGTCACGAATTCTTTCAGCGATATTATTACCTATTCGATTATATGTTCTCTGAGTTTCTGGTACATCAGGCGGCATGTAACATGTTAAAGTATCTTCATAGTTATAACCGTCTCTGTCTCGAACGTAGTTATGCAAAATGCAACATGCTTTGATGATATCAGTAGCCAAACTAATATCCACATTTAAAGGTCTATGGAATATACGCCACTTATTGCTCAGTATTCCAAACGAACATTCGACATATCGCCGTGCTCTACAATGCCGATAATTATATATTCTCTTAGTAGTGTTTAAATTAGTATTTTTTGGTTTTGCATAAGGTCGCATTAAGTTCGTGGATAAGGGAAAGGCTTCATCGCCTACTAAAACATATGGCATTGGAATAGTATTTACTTGTGATATGGGTGTTGATTCTGGTATCTCAAGTTCTCCTGCTATCATTTTTTTGTAAAAGTTAGAGTGTTGATAAACTGCTGAGTCTCCAAATTTGCCACAAGCACCGACATCTATTGTTATGAATTTGTAGTTGCTGTCGCATATAGCCATCAGTATAATGGAAAAGAACTGCTTATAATTGTAGTACATGGATCCACTATGGCACGGCTTTATTACCCGTATGTGTTTCCCATCTATAGCCCCAATGCAATTCGGAAAATTAGCTCTTTTAGAGAAACCCTTTGCAATATCTAGCCATCCTTGTTGAGATGGCTTCGGTAAACAATATTCTTTTAACAGTAACCATATTGCCGAACATACTTCACGAACAAATTCAGCTATTGTACTCGCACCAATTCGAAATGTGTAATGTAGTTCAGCGAATGTACATCCGGTTGCCAAATATCTAAAAACATAATTATTTATTATTAATTTAAATGGTTATTGTTACAGGTAAAGTACTTATGAAAAAATGGCGGAATATTAAAGATAGTTTTGTAAAAGCTTCGAAAAATATGAAAAACATGAAAAGCGGTTCAGGTGCCAAACATAAAAGCCCATATACCTATTATAATATTTTATTATTCTTAAAGGACTCTACTATGGTAAATGAGACAGAGTCAGACATTGCCAACAATCTTTCCCAAGACCATGATGGCCCATATGAAACATCACAGAATGTAGCTAATCAGAAAAAAAAGAAAAAAAGNAACTAAGATGTATATTTCTTTCAAAATCACAGATAATTTTCTTGTACTAAGATATATTTCTTATTAAAACTGACAGCAAGAAGTTCCATAAGTAGGTACTCAGTAAGTTTGTTTTAAGAATAGGTATCTACATTTCGATGTTACCTATTGAATTGCGGGCAATCTTTATCTATCTCCTCCAACTTCTTCTACATAAGAATCTTCTTGATCATCTCACATTTCATTTTCTATGGCTCAGCCAACTCTCCAACTGTTATTTTATTTGACTACTTATCGTATTGATTATGCAGCACAAATTGTACGATAAAACTTCATTTTCAGATGGCACGTAATCACGAAGATGTGAGACGTGATCTGACCGAAATCTTCGGAGAGGATTTTACCGAGGACATTGACATTTACGCGCACAAAGGTCACACCAGGTGTACCAAAAATCTGCAATAAAGAGAAAAATATGCGTTTGGTTTTCAAACCATTTTATATAATTTTATTAGGGCATTAAATTGACTTACTCATCTCAAAGTTTGATTCGTCTGACCACACAACATTTGACCACTCTTCAGCGGTGAAAGTTCGGTGTTTTAAGGCCCATTTATACCAAGCTTTTTTGTTGCTGTCGGAGAGCCATGGCTTCTTCCTAGCTTTACAGCTAGCTTTCTAGCAGCTAGTTTTCAGACCAGCTTCCTGAAGTCTTCTACGAGTAGTTCGAGCAGAAATTGATTTCTTAATTTGTTCTGACAACTCAGCAGCGAGCTCTGAAGATGTTTTTTTCCTATTTCTTAACGACTCTCTCAGTAACTGACGATCCTGACGGTCTGTGGTGATGCGTTTGCGCCCGGTTCTCGGTCTATTTTGATGTGATCCGGTAGCAGAGAATCGCTTAATAGCATATTGCACGGATCGGCGCGAACATTCACAGTTTTTGGAAATCTCTACTTGTGATTTCCCTTGCTCATGCAGAAGCTGTATCTGTACACGTTTTTCTAAAGAAAGTTCGTTTCGTTTTGGCATATTGCAACGATAACACTTAAAACTTTGAAATAAAATACCAAAGGCGCACTAGATATGTTCACAACGAGCGATGGTAGCGAACTGATAAATAAATACAAAAATTGTAAAAGACACATTTTATTGCACCCAGGTGTTTTATTGCTAGCTGCGGCGTGGGTCATTGTTTTTAAATCTTTGTAGACTGACAAAAGAATACCTACTTCAACAGTAGATTTGGTTTTCTCCCATACTTACCGTGAACGAGCGAAATTTGTAAGGTGCTCAATACTTTTGGCCAAGACTGTATGTGCAGAAGAAGCTCTGATCTTGAAGTTGGCGGTAAAGGTCATGTCGACAAAGTAGTTATGATTAGCACTTTTATCCTTTTGAACGCCATTGTCTCATATACATGACAAGCATGCGCGTGCCCTGTACGCCAAGCGTCACAAATATGTGACAAAAAGTACGGCGAATTTGTGGCTTGGCGTCGGGGGCACGCCAATGCGTTTATGCTCTGGCGTTGAAAAGGTTAAAAGACTATCTAAATAGCGGCCATTCCAATTATATGGACAATTTTTATATATAACAGTGTCCTGTTAGCAAAAAAAAACCTATTGCACTGGAACTATGGCTGCCAAAAAAAAAAAAAAAACTGAAAGCGGTTATTGTTAAGAAACTTTTAAAAGGTCAAGATATTTGTAGGTATAACGGAAAGACAAGAGAGATGTGCTCACTATTTCCACTGAGCATTCACCCGACTTGATGCCAGTGGAAAATAGGCGTGGTCGTGTGGTCAACAAACCAAAAATAGTTATTCTTATTAAATATAATAAATTTATGAAAGGTGTTGATCGACACGACCGAATGTTAGCCTATTACCCTAGTGAGCACAAATCCATGAGCTGGTACAAGAACATAAGCATACACATCATGCAAATGATATTGTTAAATACCTTTTTTTGTTTAAAAAAGGTACTAGCAGGACTCTTTCCTTAGATTCATATAGGGAAAAAGTGCTGCTTGAACTTGAACGCAAATGGATGTCTTAAAAGGTGCAAATGTAAAAAAAAGTGCTGGGTAAAAGAAAAAAAAAGGAAAGACAAAAATCGTTTGCCCGGATTGTGATGTTGGACTCTGTCTTCCATGTTACGGCCGATACCACGAAGAAAATCTAAAATAAAATCCGTGAATGTTTTACTCACTTGTAATATACAAGTGAGTAAAACATTCACGGATTTTATTCCTGTTAGTTATAGGTAACTAACCATACTAACTTAATTTCAGGTATAATTTTCTGTTACTAACACTCTAATAGTTTATGATTTGTTATCTTGTGTTTATAATGTCGCCATGTCGGTTTTAGTCGCGTAACCGACCACGCGTACACTGGAACGCTTAGTCCGTTCAAGGCTTCACATTTCAACGGCCAACTCTAGCAACGCGCGCGCTCATTGGTCAAATTGAGAATGCGTGTGTTACACATTTCCGTCCCGACACACTTCAGTCCCTGTTCACTAAATCACTCCCACAGATTGCAGGAAAAAGAGAGGAAAGATGTTATATATCAAAAAAACAATCATAAAGTATGGGTCTGATATTATTGCTAAGTAAATAATTAATAAATTCGTATACCACTAAATGGCAACACTAAGAGTTTAATTTCATTCATTCATTCATTCGCTCTATACGTTTACGTACGAACAACAAATTATGAGCAAAAGCAAATAAAAAAATATATACCAGGGGCTGCAGGTAACGCTTGATCCGTGAGGTTACAGTCTATACTCTATCCGTTTAGGTAGTTAACTAAAGGTAAACAATCTTGATGTGTCTTTTTACACAAATTCATATTAAACAAATAAACTACTTTTCAAACTTATGGTTCAATTGATTTAGTATTCGTTACTGTTGTATTTACTTTGGTTTTTACTTGCATTTTATTTTTAAACTGAGTTTTTAAGTAAAAAGTTACATCAAGATTGTTTACCTTTAGTTAACTACCTAAACGGATAGAGTATAGTAAATTGACAAATAAATGTAACAAAAACAACTGTCGTGTGAAACCACCTTTACTTGTAGCGGAATTGTTTTATGACTGTCATAAAACTCAAAAATTTTCAAACTCACATAAGCATCGTGCCGCACTCGGACAAGTAGTAAACGACGGACTAATGCGGCCAGCCGTACTGGGTAAAACTTTCTTCAACCGAACACGAAAATTATTTGAACGCGCATGAGCGTTTGTCGCACAGGGTTAGTAATCTATATAATTAGCATTTGCAACAAATTCGCTAATAATTCAGCAGTTATCGCGTTCAAGAATTTTTGGTGCCAAAGGGTCAATGTTTTTTAAACAGTAGCACTTTTTCCCGACAAATATTAATGATTGAAACATCTAAAAAAAATACCTAGCTAATACATAATTTAGACACAAAATACACCTTTCTATTTAAATAAAAACCAATTACCATTACATTATATTCATTAGTTACATAGGTCAACTACTTAGGTTGACTTAAAAATGGGAAAAGTATTAAGTTGTAAGGGATAAGTAGTATGAATTACTTACCTTGATAAGAAGTATTAATTTGTTATATTATTAAATCCTGAGGCGTAACGAAGTCCGGATTGTAAAAGCAGAACGTAGTTTTCCAAATATAACAAATGTCCGAAACGGTGCGCAAATCGAAATCCATAAGAGCCAAAATTTAAAACACAAGTACCCCGTACGAATTAACTGAAAGTAAAACGACGACTGATCGAGAAAAAGCTTTTGGCGGGGGAAGACGGGTGGGACGGCGGGATATCTCTTTTTGGACTGCTGTGATTGGTTAGACAGCCAGGCTTCGTCTCCCGCGCTGTACCCGCGTTCCGTTCGCTCCTGTGTACTATGCGTCTGTGGTCATGTTAGTCCCTTCAGTACTATTCAATGTTGGAATGTATGACTTAATTACAAGGGTTATTTCTGGCAGAATTTAGTCTTAGACATACTTAGTTATGCGTTTGGGTATACAATTATTATTCATCATATTATACTTCTTACAGGAATTCCGAATGCTGTGCAAAGTTATCTGTTATGGTTTAGCACGTGTACTCAAAACCGTGTATTTATTTTCAGCTATCAAGCTATCAATAAACATGGTTTTGTATCTTATCATTTCATTTTTAATTTTGAATCCTTGAGAAATTCTAATAACATAAGTGGAAAGTTTTCTGTAAACAATAAACCATGGTCACCCTATTGAAACATTCAAGACGTATTAAAAATCATAAATTATGAAAAAAAAAATATTTTTGCCTTATTTCGGTACTTAATTCTACATATTGTTACGCGTCGGTTCTGAAATTAACTGACCTATATAAGGCCAGCGTAGTCCGCAACCGAGTCACACACGGGTGCGCGTCGCGTTGCTATTCGTTTTCGAACAGGCGCGCGCCCGACGGAGCTCCGCATTATCACTGCCACCCAAGGACGGACCCGTATTTACAGGCCAAGGGGTGCCCCCGCGGGCAGGGGGCGACTTCCACCGGATTGACCGAGTCAATATTGGATTTGCGATACAAGCGAATACTTCGGAAGCGATCTTCAAGTGCGATTAAAGTGATCAGTAATAAAGTTGTGTGTTACAATTACTGTTCAAAGTTGTTAGTAGTGTTTTAAAGTTAAAGTGTCATTTTGGTTATTTAATCGGCTGTTTTTATTGTCACGAACCCCAAGCTCGTAACAATATTCATAGGTGTTATTTGCAAAAAAGATCTCGCTATCACTTAGTTTCATCGAAAGATAAACACGACTTATTTCTACGCGATACTGTACTACAGCTCCTGAAATGTAAACCTAGGATTTTTTTGTGCATTCTTATCTATTTCGACAAATTCAAATCTAGGTTTTACAAAAAACTTCAGACTTCTGCGATGCTTTTTCAGCAAGATATTGGCGATGACGTATTTTTCACCTTTGCAATGGCGCGACCATGGGGTTTTAATCTTATAGCTCCTGAAATATAAACCAAGGATTTTTTGTTGTATTTTTACTAGTTTCGACAAATTCTAATCTGGATATAAAAAGAAACTTTAGCCGTCTGCGATGCGTTTTCAGAGAAAAAATCAGAGAAAACTTGTTTTTCACCGTTGCGCGGCCATGGGGTCTTACAGCTCCTAAAATATAAAGTCAGGATTTTTTTATATATTTTTACAAAATTTCTACAAATTCAATCTGTTATTTATCTAAATTTCAGGTCACTGTTATGCCTAGTTTTAAAGATCTCCGTGGCCGCGCGGTTCGCCGCGTTTCAATGGCGCGGCCACGTTCAAACCCTTATAACTTTTTAACCATGGGTTTGACATATTTATGGTTTTGGGAATCAACTTCTACAAAATCTTGGCATGGTTTTTTTTTTAATTGTCGTGGCCGCGCCGTTGAAACGGAAACGATGAAGAATAAAAACAAAATGTAGGAGGATAAATACCACATCACTAATTTCGCTTTAAAGCGACACTGGTGAACGTATATTTTGAGGTCTAATCTGCGCTTCAAACAAAATAAAAATTTGGGATAAATACTACAAGGATTAAGCTTTATTTTGGTTCAATTATATTAGGTAAAATACGAAATTAAAAAAAGTATATAGTTGAAACAGACGTTCTCATGCCGTTTAGTTACGTGTTGTCGAATCACTTTCATCCAAGTGCCGGGGTCTGACAAGGTTTCATCTTATCAACACTGATGTTTAATATATATACGAAACACATGCGAACCTACTCGGGAATTAGTCAGACCGACTCATTATTGGAGGCTATAAAATTTCCAATCTGCGTAATGCAGATGATACAACCCTATTTGCAACAAGCATTGACAATACGGAATCCCGGGATGCTGAGCAAAATGGAACAAGTTAGCCTATATTCTTGTCTGAAGATAAACCGCAGCTACTAGCTTAGAACTAAAAGAGGGCAGCACGCGGCCTAACTTTACAGACCGAAAACCTAAAATACAAATATTAGGAGGACAACAATGCTCTGCTTCAGCACTCATATATTCTAGAAACGAAAAGATTTATCAAAAATACCGAATTACATCGACGGTAAAGCCCCATGCGTCAACTGAAGAAATTTTGTCGTCTAATTATGAAGTATTTTAAGTGACAGTAAAAACAACTTTTTAATTTTATGTGTTGGTGAAAGTGACACGAATCCTAACAAAATAATAATTGAATTAGCGTCTTTTTTAAAATTCATTAAACAAACAAATGTTTTAATTTTAAGTGTTTTGCATAACAGTCATTTAAATGAAGCGTTGTTAAATAATTTATTAAAAAATATGTGTAGTAATTTTGAAAATTCTACTTTTGTAGATATTGGCAGACATAACTATAGGAAAAAACGTTACTTATTTGAAACTTGTAAACAGATTAACTTCATGATTGACACAGCCTACTACAACCAAACTTTTCTGTCCTACAAAGGGTCAGTCGCTCTAAACACAGTAACTAACATCTTCAAAGAACCAGTCGTCAATAGCACCGTCACTAAAAATAATACCCAAGAAGCTATTCCAATTAAAGGCACAATCCCATACAATTTTTCTAAGATAAAATTAAACACCCACACGATGTAACACAACGTTATTTCACCAAAACATTGCAGGTTTGTTAAATAAACAAGAACAATTAGAACTGTGCTTTAATCAGTTTCAAGAAAACGGTACTTCTATAGATAATATTTGTCTCACTGAGACTTTCATAAAATCTGGCGATGAGCCTAATATCTATCTAAAAGATTTTAATGTAGCAAGTTACTTTTCAAGAAAAAATGAAAAACGTGGTGGAGTTTGCATACTAACAAAAAAAAAATAGTTTTTATAACATTAAATATTTGCGAAAATATCTCAACGGAAAAACAATTTTGCTGCGGAATAGAAATACCAACCATGAAATGTATAATTGTGTGTTTATATAGAATCCCAAATTCTAGTGCAAAAATGTTCCTTAGTAAATTTGAAATTTTACTACATAAATTAACATCATACAGAAATTAAAAAATAGTATAGCGGGGGATATAAATATCGACACTATTAAGTCAAGTGTATCTTCACAAGACTTAAAAGATATCCTACTGAACAATAACTTACAAATTCACATTAACAAACCCATGCGTAAAGAATCATGCATTGATCATATTTTCAGTAATATAAAAAATGGCAAGGCGAAGTACACTCGTTATTTATATCAGATCACAACACCGGCCAAACCCTGCCTTTCTGGTATGAAATGAAAAGGGAAAAGTCCCTGTTTAAGCTAAAGAGCTTAGACAATGTTTCAAAGTTTAAAGAGATAATGTCAAAATTATCATGGTCCGAAGTAATAGCAAAAGAACATTTTAATGAAGCTTTTGATTTGTTTCACGAAACTCTTCAATTATATTACAACCTCTGCTTCCCAATAAATAAAATTAAAATTAATTCAAATGTTAACAACGCTCCCAAATGGATCACTAAAGGATTGAAGGTCTCCGCAAGTCACAAAAGAACATTGAGATACCACTACTATAAAAATTGAACAGATGATAACAAAAAAAAATTTATGACATATGATAAACTACTTAAAAAATGTATATCCAACTCTAAAAAACAAAACAACAATGTGTATATAAAAAATGCAAAAAGCAAGTGTAAAGCAACATGGGACATTATAAAAAATAAAATAGATAGTACAAAATCATTTGAAACAATAAAATCAATAGATTGCAATAATAAAAGCGTCGTATGCCCAAAGAAAATCGCAACTGCTTTCAACGATTACTTTATTTCTATCACAAATAAAGAGAATCACTCTCGTCCAAATTATAAACTAATTGATCCTGTAAATTCGACAATTTATCTGAGACCCACCTCTTGTGAAGAAGTTTCAAGAGTAATTATGTCACTTAATAACACACGAGCAGTTGGTTACGACAACATCTCAACGGCTATACTTAAACACTGAAATAAGGAGTTGGCAGACATTCTAAGTCACCTCATTAATTTATCATTTACACAAGGATCTTTTCCACAAAAATTAAAATTCTCTATAGTAAAACCGTTTCATAAAAAACAATCCAAACTAGATATGAATAACTATAGGCCCATTACGTTAATACCGATTTTATCTAAAATTTTTGAAAAAATCATGCACTCAAGACTAGCTAATTTCTTAAATAAATTTAATGTAATAATAAACAATCAAAATGGGTTTCAAAAAGATAAATCTACAACTCTTGCTGCATTTTCACTAATACAAAAAATAACTGAAAACATTGATAAACGAAACCGAGTTGCTGCCATCTTCTTTGACATGAGCAAAGCATTCGATTTTGTGGATCATAAAATCCTCTATAAAAAATGCGAGCTTTATGGAATCAGAGGTAAAGCTCTCGATTGGATCGAAAGCTACTTAAGCAACAGAAAACAATGCGTTGAAATAAATCAGTTAAATGAACAACTTTTATCTACTCCATCCGTCTACCTTTGAAAAAAAAATAAGTTCGGCGTTCTTCAGGGAAGTGTACTAGGTCCTTTGCTCTTCCTTATCTACATAAATGATATCCCTCGAGTGACTCTGCATCAAAACATTCTATTTGCGGACGACATTTCAGTTATCGTACCAGACAACACAGAGATCAACTACAAACATTCATTGAATAACACAATAGAATCTATAATGAACTGGTTAAAAGACAACAATCTAACAGCTAATGTGTCTAAAACTAAAATTCTGCAATTCACCAACTACAACAACTCTCAAACAAAACCCTTACATTTAAACTACAATAACACGACAATCCAAGAAGTACTTGAAACCAAATTCTTAGGCATAACATTAGATAGGTATTGCAACTGGAAAGCACACACAACCCGCGTATGCTCTAATATAAATAAATTTGTTTATGCTCTAAAAAAAACTAAGAAAATTATCAAGCCTTATGCGCTATGGCTGCGTATCATGGATACGTCGGGTCTATTATCAGATACGTTCTTTTAATTTGGGGCAATTCTTGCCAAACGAAAAAAGTTTTTATAGCACAAAAAAAATGAGTCAGAGCCATCTGTGGAGCCGGACCTTTTGAATCGTGCAGACCTCTTTTTAAGAAATTAGTACTACTGACTCTCACTAGCTTGTATATATTAGAAGTAGGATTATTTGCGAAGAAGCACTCAGGAGCTGTACACTAAAGTTATTGAAAACAAATAATTCATCTCGAGAGACCCTACCCGACTAGCGGTCACACGTTGTAGAAGCAAACTAATCCAAAGTAATTCCTATAATATGTCTTTTTTTTTTCAAAGAGAAACTAAAGAAGTGGCTCCACAACGTGTTCTATACATTAAGCGAATTCTTAAACCATAAGCAATATCGAAATCTCTAGACGATAATAGATCCTACAATAGGTACATAAATTATATCGCTAGTGAGATATTTAACTTGAAAGTTTTTCCTTTTTATATTTTTTATAGAAGATTAATAATGTTTTAATTTTGTCTTGCATGATCTCAGATAGAAATTAAGTGTAATTATAGTTTTAAAAATGCTCTCTGTACCTAGTTTATATTAGTTGTTATCTTAAGTTTTCTTTTTTTGCATGCTGAAAATGAGTAAGCAAAATATGTGGAACGATTTTAACTTACGAGCATTATGTATCATATTTTTCGCAAAATAAATATTCTATTCTATTCGCAAATAAATATTCTAGAGATCATGATTGTCGATTGGTCTAACAATAACTCGCCTGAAGTCACTAAAATTGCGAATTGCGACTTCGTTCAATTATATACGTCTTTTTTTTTTTTTTTTTTTTAAGGATGGGAAATCATCAAATGACTTTTTCCGCTCTGGGCGGAGCGGAAGGGCGTGTCAGACTCTTACTGACTAAAACCCATCCGTGTTCTTTCTGCGTTCCAGGGCCGCGGTGACTCTTTCGAACAAATTCCGCAACCCTGGCAAGCTCTGGCCCTAGCGGGCCCCGTCTTTTATGCTGACATCTCTTTGAGGCGCGCGTGAAACACAACGCGCCATCGACCCGGCCCTGGTGGTGATCGGACGGCGAGCCACCCAATGCTCGCCGTCCGCAGGCCCGTGCCTACGGTGGCCGGGGATCGCCCTGCGACTCCCGATGCCCGGGGCGTCTTGTCCTGTTGCGGCGGTTGGGGCGAAGGCCTTGCCTTTCCCTCGCGCGGCCCGC
>NDFZ01005338.1:0-37807 GCA_002192655.3 Mamestra configurata
GACCCCTATGTAAGATATATTGTAGAAGTTGTAAAGTAACTGAAATAAATAAATTATTATTAAAAATTATTATTATTAAATTATAAATTAAATTATTTGGTTCGAAAATACATGTACAGGTTGCGAAAAGTCACTTGGCGGTATAGATGATTATGTTGTAGGTACAGTCCCTATCAAAATCGGCCTTGATGCATTAAGTCCGCCCATGTACCACTATTGTACATAAAGTTTAAATAAATAAATAAATAAAATCGGATCAAAGATGATTGAGTTTAAAGTATAAAATAAATAAATTATCATATAAAAATGTTTTTGGACTAAAACACTAGATAGTAAAATGTATTCTTCCATACTTCTGTTGATCTTCTCTATTGACCAAATTAAAAGGTTACAGAATTCCGTCAGATATCCAAGCGTCTGTCACGTCAAACTATTGCCTGATTGCCTGTCAGCCTGTGACGAATGTGGAACTATTGACACAAACGTCGAGCTTTTGTAGTAGTGCACATTTAAAAAAAACTTTCACTTTATCGACGTTCTGTTTACATTTCTTGATACAATGTTTGTGCTTTACAAAAGACAACAATGCAGAACTTACAATACTCGAAATTTCGATATAATGAGACACCCGACCTTCTCTTTACAAACGTTTACATTGTTCCTAGAACTCTGAATGTTCCCTAATATTTCCGTAATTGGAATATTCAATTTAACCTTTCGAAATGAATTATTAAAATCTGCAACCATTGTGTAATGTTTTCCTCGTGAACCATTATTATTCCCGTTTCTTACTCTCATTCCAAAACTAACACAGTTAAAAATAAAATATTTTATACGTTTCGCAGTGTAAGCTATAGAAGATATAATTTATCGTAAACAAACATTGGTTTATGTGAGTTGGTCTCTATTTTCTTATTATTTATATTTTCTATTTATACCAGTATAAAGCCCTCTGAAATAGATACAGGGGAAATCAAACTCTTGGTTACTTCTCCGTAATATTCTTGAGCAAACACGTTACGCGTTAATCTAGGTCAGTTTCGTTCTGTTGATGTTTTGTTGGTAACTCGAGAACTGAAGCCTCTTATAATTTCCCTTTTTTTTTTTAAGGATGGGATATCATCAAATGACATCTTCCGCTCTGGGTGGAGCGAAAGGGCGTGTCAGACTCTTAGTGACTAAAACCCATCCGTATTCCTTCTAAAGCTCTTTGCGTTCCAGGGCCAAGGTGACTCTTTCGAACAAATTCCGCAACCCTGACAGGCTCTGGCCCTAGCGGACCCCGTCTGTGCTGACATCTCTTTGAGGCGCGCGTGAAACACAACGCGCCATCGACCCGGGCTTATAATTTCCCTGCTACATGATATTTACCTGGAGCTTGCTACATAGCGTCTACCTGTATAGAGTGTTGAGTTGTTGAGCTCCAACAGGGAAGCTGCACAACAATGAGTGTCGGGTTACCGTCGCCATTGTTGGAGCAGCTGAGAGGATTCGTGCCTCTCGCTTGCCCCGTGAATTTGCGTGCACCGCAAGATAAATGTTTCTACCCTGTTATTGAGTGCTTTTTAACTGAATACAATAGAGCTCTCAGTATGATTTGTGCTTTTATGTAAGTGGGTTAGGGAAACTAGAGATGGTTGTATTAAGGGGTTGTTTTATTCAAACAGATGCTATTCAAAAAAGTAGGTATTAAGTAATATTGCTCCAAAAAAATCAAAAATCAATAGGTTTCGATAAAAATGATTTGCTAATGATTAATGACGAGTTTAAATTATTTTCTATAAGAATTCACTGGTACACATTTATTCAGTTTATTACTGACACAAAAACACCAAGTTTAAATCGCCTGTTAAATATTAATCAAGTAAATCAATAACATAACTTTCGTCACCAATCGAAGAAGCTGTTATTAAAACTAAATAGGTAATAGTCTCTATTGTTCTTCTTTTAGAATATCGACGACCACTTTATCCCCGTTGTTAAATTGTTTGTTTGGCCCAATATTCAACTAAAGCCTACGGTAACATCATTTGCTGACACGGTCAGAAGCTCCTCACGTATGCAGGTGAGCGAGCATGCAGCGTTACAGCGTCATCAGTTGAAAGACATTGCATGAACACTGTAGAATGTGTAGATGGTTACTAGTCGAGAACCCGCATTGTAACCCCTTGAGTGTATAGACGGGTTCTCGGATGGTAACTATCGAAGGCATGTTTTCGATTTCAAATTGACATGGCTGAATAATAGTATTCAGCCACGTAAATTTGAAATCGAAAACATACCTTTCTAATACCAAAACTATTAACCTTACCACCCCGCTGTCGATAAAACGACGAATACAATTCAAACTACCGTCTGCCTACAATTACCGCATTAGATCTATGCCGGTTTTATCTCTAATTCTACTCCTAGTTATTACTCGGCTGTTTGATTAAAGCTCAAACCACCCTTACTGCGTTGGAATAAAGGCGCAGTCACTGTGGTACCATTGCCGCAGATGTGCGGTGGTTCCGCGGCCTGGATAAAAAGTCGGGTTTTTGCAATAGATAGTGTTAATTATTAGGGCCGTGCGTGTAGTGTGCGGCTCTGGTGCAGTAGGTCAAATGGTAGTTCAGGATAAGAATGCTTGGAAACATGCTGGTCCTGCTCCATAGGACAATCAAGGGTGAAGGTCAAACTGGTTGATTAATGTATTAACTTTATAGATATACTGTTTCTTTTTTTGTGTTTTTATTTTTCCGTTGACTCACACACTTGTTTAATTAATGGTTCCAATGTTTGTAAATATGTGAGTACAATTTACCTAAATTTCTTTAGGAAATTAATAAGTTTACCTCTGCTGGTGATACTTTGTTCTTTAAGTAGCATACTCTGGGTGCATCGTCCTCACATAATATTAAATTAATTTTTGTATACCAAATTTTGTAAAATCATTATTTGAAAAGAGTAACTATGGAGTTTCTTGTCCGTTCTTCTCCATAAGAATCTACCTTTCCGAATGGACAGTAGAGTCACTTTATTAATGTTACATTATTATTTTACTGAACTGTAAACGATGACGTTCAAAAGTGCCGTTTAATGGCCTAATTGAAATAAACGTTTTGACTTTGACTTTGACTTTGACTGAGTTGTCTCATGAAAAAGGTTGAAGTTCTGTACAGTTTCAAGCACTGCATGTTAATTAAGTTGCAACAATATTTGCAAGCTAAAGGTTGTTCTGACAAGCTATGTTATAAATGAGCAATGTCTGCTAATCATTACACTTTTGATTATATATTAATTTGATAATTAAATGTTCAAATATTTAATAACTTTTTCAATGTTTAAAGTTTTGCTGTCGCGTTTAAGTCTTAGCGGACATTTTGAATAGCCCGTCGGGTGCAGTGCTGAAGCAAAATTACATTCATAGTGCACAAAGGCAGAAAGTCAAGAATTTTGACTTTTCAGGTTCATTATATCCTGGAAAGTAAACATAAAAAATCCCTTTATTTTTATTAAAGAGACCAATTCGACTAACTGTTCTATCTACACTTTGTAAAAAGCGGATGACACACACACACACACACACACAGAGACGTAGGTCAGTAATTACTACAGATATGACGTAGGCACTGCCACAGGGCAGACGCATGGCAACTTGCGCCAATTGGGGCCCGGGAGTGCCCGGAGTAGCCGGGAGGGATCGACGAATTATGAGCATATGAGGCGGGTAATAACCAGAGTAATTGCCTAGTCCTCTATATGACCCGGTATCCATCCGCTGATGGGCTTAGGTATATGTTCATGGGTTCGGGCACAAGGTACTTATGAGTATAATAGTATTTCTGACTGAATTTCGGTTGCGGCGGCTAATTCTAGCTGAGACTAGCCATCGACGCGGGAAGGAGAGTCTGCATAATCATGTTTATAGGTATTCAAAGACTCAAAGACTCAGAGCATTTATTTCAAATAGACCATTTTACAGGTACCTACTTTTGAATTGTCAAGGTCGGTCGGTCAAAAAGATGAAGCTCTTTGCACGTTGGAAAGCGTAAATCTCTATGGAGAAGAACGTGCAAGAAACTCCACGGACACTCTTTTAAAAATAATATTACTTGTTTACAGGTAAGACCTTTGTGAAAAGCAGTAAGCTTATCGCGCTGTTGCTACCTCACACAATACCAAAATGAATGGATGAATAATACATTAGGTATTCCAAGTAAATCCGAAGTCATTACATTACAGACATCGAAGTCATTGCATTCGATGACATTATAATTCTGCATTAATTTGGGGATCGAGATGGACGAAAATTATACAGTATTTTTTGGTATCGAATGCCTAGTATTTTTCCCGAAAAACAAGTTATTTTCCTGTTATAGACATGTGTTTTAGTAAAAACCTCCTATGCCAGGTCAGCAAGATCAGTAGGGGCACGTGTATTTTTAATCGTGAAGGTCCTACAAGTCTACTAATGCTAGCTTTAAATGACAGGAATTGAAGTCGTTAATGGCTTCAATTCCTGTCATTTTGAGCTATCAAACAACAGTTTTTAATTCTTATCACCAGTCATTAAACTAATGAGATTAAAACAAAATCTCTCTTTCGATTTGAACGATTTATAAAGCCCGTACACAGTGCACTTTAATCGATCTCTGCGCAATCGCATCAATTATCAGTCAGAACGATCCGCAAACCTATGCCAATGTGCTCGAAAATGTGAGGTCCAAACCACTTCAAGTAATCAGATGTGCACTAAGCTTTATGCATAAGTTTTGAGTTCATGCTTTCCTTTTGAATTAAAGTTTTTAGAACTTGCTCGAGAGACTGAATGGTGGAGTTTTGATGAAGAATTATCTGCTTTTCTTTGAACGTATTCAACCTTTTGCATTCTGACGTCTTAGGAATAAGTGAATGTGGATAACTGTTTGTTGTGGTACAACATAGAATGAGCGTTCGAAACTCACTCCAGTGGTGGATTGTGATTGGTTAAGTAAGTGAAGAGCTTCAATTGAGTGCGTTTGTTTTCGAAAAGTACTTTATACAAAGTGGAACGGATTATTGTTTTAACTTTTCACGACACGGTGCTTCTAATTAAATTTATTTAAAAGATTTTGCCGTCAAAAATTAACACCTATATTTAATGACAAAAATCGATTCAGAAGCCGATTCTGAATAGAAACCAACTATTTTCAAGAATTGCGTTTATTCTGTTATTTGTTGCATTGACAACGCACTCATTTTGGCTTTATCCTAGTTCTCTTTTCTCTGATTTCTAGATACTTATGAAAATAATTTATTATTTGCCCGGATTTGGTCCCCATTCTTCAATCTTAAAAAAAAAACAAATCAAATCGCTCATTGACCTATTTCATCTCCATCGCCATTTACAGCAGAGAACTCAATTTTACTTAAGAACAGGAGTGTCGTGGAGTCGCGCGTCCCGGTAAATGTTTACAAATTATCTCATAACGTTGTTACAGAGGGAACGGCCGGAGAATTTGTGATGTCACGGACTGAGGGAGAGGACGAAGTAGGGGACTTAATTTGATGATTTCTTTTTTGTTTATTTTTTGAGCTTAACTTGTTTTTTTTCGAGATTAATTACAGTATGCAGATTTAATGAGGCTTGATCATAATTTAATACATTGTCAGTTACGAAAAAGAGATCTTATTTTCCAAATAATATTGTTGCAGAAACGATTGCACGGTAATTTTTTTGTATACCTTCTGGAACAATACAATACGTTATTATTCATAAAAATCATTCGAAAAAGTTAAAGTCGCAACAGTTTTCCCAATCCTTTTTACGGATTCAGAAAGCAGCACAATATTGGTGTAAATAAAGCACCAACATTACTTTCCCGCGAACAAGAGAAAATAAAATAAAATATCAGATTTCATACATCATCTGTGAAGCGTATGAGTACCTGCTCGTATATACACAAGTATAACTTTGTATGTATGTATGTGTGTGTTGACGTCAAGAATGTAATTTTGCCACAATCTCTGAAGTTAGAAAGCTGGGAGAGCGTAATCGCATATTGTGTTCCATATTTTGTTATAAGTAAGTGAACTATATCGTAAGTGAATACTGAATACCTTCTTTCGTTTTCTGGTAACATTTTTCTGGGTGAAAATTCTTCCTACGAACAAATATGAAAATATATGTATTTGCTATTGGATGTGAAAATACCTGTAGTATCGCAAATATTTAAATCAACTACTTTACTCCGTACTATTTGTGGCAACAGATATAGCCTGGTGTAGGCGGAGACCACCTGTACTGTTTCTATTCAACCGATTCATCCTATTTTGCAGGCGTGTATTGTCACGTTAATCAGCTTTAGAGGATGAATAGTCCACGCTCTCATGCATCTTGTTTAGTTCAACAACAGTGGGTAGGTAATCCTGCCAGGTTGCGGAGTTTGTTCGAAAGAGTCACCGTGGCCCTGAACGCAAAGGGCATTAGGAGGAACACGGATAGGCTTCAGTCAGTAGTAGTCAGAGCGATGATGAGTTCCCATCCTTAAAAAAAGTGTGTAGGTAATGCAGCTTGTGGCCGGCAGCTGGTACCTATTCACAGTAGGGAGTATTATATTGGTCTAGTGGTCGAAAGCGCTAAGGTTGAGCATAAAGTCCTGAGTTCGATTTCCGATTCGGGTAATGTGTTATTGAGAATTTCCATAGCAGTCCGGAGTCTGGCTTAGTGTCCGGTTGACGGGCACTTGTACATGGGAGTTAAGCATTACTGGGAAAGGGTTAGTGCAGATACTATAGGTGGATGCGTGTTGTTCTGCACCTATCTATCAGTGCAGCCCTTAATTTAATTCTGCAAAGTTGGTTTTCACAAGAGGTTATCATCAAAAAGATCGACATATTATACAAAGAGAAAGCAGAAAACGAGCTCCTAGTTCAGCATTTGCTTTTAATTTAATTCAAGGCATGTAGAGGTGACATGCAAGTCGGTTAAATCTAAGAAGTTGTACGAGATTAGCTTGTGAGCCCCCGAACTTTCTATTTTACATCCAAGAACGCAGTGCAATAAGCCGAGGATGCTTCCACCTTGTATAAGATCAAACAACCATGTTTTCCAGTGACTTATAGTGGATGACTTTAAGCTCAAAACGCGACAAGCTGTGAGTAACCGCTTTTCGCGGAAAGAGATCAGCTGGTCGATTCTGTAAACATGTCAAAGTGAAGGCTTGGGTGAAGTGATCACTAGGTGAGCTGTCAATCCATATAATCAAGATGGAATGACAGCTTACTTCTTGATCACGTGACATCTTGATCACTTCACCCAAGCCTTCACTTCTACATGTTTTCAGAATCAACCGGTAGGCGTAGGTCCGTTCACTATAAGACATTTCCGAGGCATGGCCGCGTCACTCCACCAACTTTCAAACTCCGGGCTGCTAATGTGAAATTCCAAATGGCAAAACCCGGTTACACTTTATACCCGACCAGGGAATCGAATCCAGGACCCCACCCTCGGCAGTCCGCTTGCGACACTGTAGGATAGACTATGCATACCTATTCTTCAAGCAAACGTACATTACATTTGCTTGAAGAATAGGTATACAAGACAACTGTGTTGACATCTATTCTGCAAGCAAACAAACAAACAAGTCATCAGACAACATTGGACCCAAAAAAAATCCCAGACTAAAAATACAAAGTTTATACCTACAAACTAGTCTATAATATCAACACAACATTAAGTTAGTTACACAAACATATTAAACTTTGCGTAACACATAAAGAAAATATTATCGGTATACGGTACAGGGGCCTCCCACGCGGAGCTGAGAACAGAAACGGGCCCTAACGAGCAGTAAATTGCGTACGCAGTACCGTGACGCCGTGTATTACCGTACTATTGTGTTATACGCGAACTTGTGTTATTTATGACGTGTTTATGAAGTTTTCCTTCGTTAATAGTTAATAGGGAAAGTGATGTTAGCTTTGAATAGGATTTATTGAAAAGCCGAGGTGAAAGTTACGTATGTGGTTGAGTTACACGTTCGTGTATTATTGACGTCATAAACGAAATGTGTGTCGGCGATTGGAGGATTAGTTGATCACCATTTTTCTATTATGCATCATACTAAAATTGTTTAGGGAACTTTTTGGTGTTTGTTTGAAGAAATACGTAGCTAAATTCTGTCTGTTTTTGGTACAAGCTCGCCACACAATTCCCTAGCACTGCAACTCCTGAAAGCCAGAATCAACAGTGTGGTGACCACCAGAAAAGCGCCGAGTCAATGAAGCTTGACGGTCCCGGAGAAAGGATTCGACTTTTTTGACGATTCAAGGTCTTTTCTCTCCAGGGATGCGGGACGCAAAATGCATTTGAAAGAACACGGGTTGGTTCTAGTCAGGAAGAACGTACCTCCCGCAAAGAATGGGAGAAATCATTTGATGATTTCCCATAAAAAAAAAAAACAATTATTTTGTCTATGTACTCATGGCATTTTTAACGGATAAAAAACTTGTTGGTGGACATACTAAAGTATGACTGTTTCCACTAACCTGCCTGTGTCCGCATGTCCCTGGACACGATGGCGCCGTGCGCGTTGTGCGCGCGGCAGCGGTACACGGTCGCGTGGACATCCTGGCGGTACTGCACCGCGCTGAAGGGCAGGAACACCAGCGTGCCGTTGTCCAGGACTTGTCTGCAGAAGAAAACAAACAAATGAGAATCCATCGTCGACCATAACATCGCCTTCTATTAGCTGGGATGATAAAGAAAGAAAAAGGTTTATTTAGGACTCGCACAAGGCAAACAAAAAAAGTTAAATAGCTTAAAACTTACAATAATCATTATTTTTTAAAGTTAGCATAGTACAACATAACATTAATTTTATGTTTGTGCGAGGTTGAGGTTGTTTTATGTTTTTGCCCCTATTTCAGCCTGGTATACCTATAATCTACGGAGCCTACACGTACCGTAAACAGATTTAAGAAAAGAAATAAAATAAAAATTATAAAGAACATAATAAATCATGTTTTTTTTTTAATTAGGTGTAGATGTGAAACAATTAAAAAATTAAATACACACATAGAAGATTGCGGTCAAACGCGAGCTTATCCTAACTAATATTATAAAATCATTCGAAAGTGAGTTTGTTTAACGCTTTCACGACCAAATCGCTGAACCGGTTCTAATGAATTTTGGTATAAAAATATAGATGGAATTCTGATTCTTCTGAATTCTGATGATTCTTATATAAAAACGAGCAAAGACCAAAAGCGAGCCAATAATATTTTTTTTAAATATGTTAATAGACACAAACGTAAAACAAAACACGGATAAAACTGCCCTGAAAAGAACAATACACAGTTTACCGTAATCTTTTAAACATAACCCCACTGAACTCATAAAAAGTACCCGAACTCAACACCTCGAAACAAAAACGAAACGGCCAATATCTTGAAAATTTTACCTGGAACCATAAACCACGCGATTCCTTCAATTATTCCTGGCTTTAATTTCCTCAATGAAAAAAGGATAAGACTGAATTAAGGAAGAATTGCACTGCCTTTAAAAAGGAATCGCGGTCCGTAATTGGTGTTGGGAAAACGACGGGGAAATTTTCAGGAAATATTTTACAAGTGCGTTCATTACGAAGTGAACAAGAATGAAAGATCTGTTCGTCAGATAAAAATGGTCTTGTTAACTAGAATGAAGGTTTTACCTGGTAATTGGCAGGTTGGCTGAAATTCCACTTTATGGATTAAAATGTTCAAGAGGCTAACCAAACTTTTTTTTTTTGCATAGGAAATAAATTTCCAGCAGATAAATATAGTTATTCCACGCTAGGGTTGCTCTAAAAATAACATGAAAAAATATTACGAAATATAAGGAAAAAACAGATATTGGTTATACTAGGAGCATACATCAAATCAAATACTCAACATGAATACAGAGCAATACACTGACACCTGTTCGTGACGTCATCATTCATGCCCGTCAAATACGTCACAAAGTAAGGAAAGATTGTGATTCTCAGAAGAACGTTGGTAATTTCAGTTGTGTTGCTAAAATATATCATTATGGTTTGACATGTACCTACCTATGTATTCCGATGAAAATGGCAATTATGAAGGCCAGGCGAGTACACAGGATGCAAGACGCAGAGGACCGTTCGATGCAGACACGCTTGGTGGTGGCATATTTCCAGCAGTGAACGTCTTTCGGCAAAAAATTTGATGATAATAATCGTGAGGCAGGGAAACGTTTGCATATTTATAGAACTTCCATATTTACCGGATAAGTATGAATAAATATTAATAGACAACCATTGAGCGTCTTCTTAATTCATTTTTGTACATCAACAACTAATTAATTTTAACGAAGCATGACTGTACATTTTATTATGATTATGATGTGCATGACAAATGACATTGATGTAATTTCGTCATTTTATGATATTAATGCGTGTACTAGAAATATAGTGAGACTAAAATTATTTTAACATGTTATTGTAAGTACCCATGTTCTGGCAAATATGTATATAAACTTCATTTCATTTCAACTTATACTACAGTGATAATGAATTTCTGATAATTAATGAACTAATTGTTCAGTTTTCTCGTTAAACTTCGAATTTACTTACATTTTTTATTTATAAATTATAAGTTATCACTCACATTTTCGGTGATCACCAAGGAATAAGGGGGACATGGTAACAAAATTTCTTTGTTGTAGAAAACCTATTTAAATTTGGATGTCATAGTGATATTGTTAGAGGAAGCCTCAACTTAGTTTAGCTTTATATTTCGTTAGTTTCTGCTGCAATGCGACTGTGCTAATGCCAGTGTGTAAATGTGACTATTCATTATCTTAATCGTGTAAACTTTGCATTACTTTTATTATTGCAACTACGGAGCAGAATCTTTACAAACACAAACGTTTTATTTTGCTGGATAATTCGAAAAATGTGTGCGGATCCTTTTAAAGTTATAAAATTGCCATTAGAAATCTAAGTTCTAAGTTCTAAGAAGTTCTAAGAAGATCTAAGTTCAGCAATGCAAAACTTAATTCGAAGTTCGGTTTTGTGAAGCGTCATCTCTCTCACTATACTCGATCGACAGTTTATTTCCAGAGCTCATCGTCTGCCAAACTTTTTCGTACTATTTCGGCATTTTGTCTAACCGCTGCAGCTAAACACCAGCATTTTCCATGGGGCGAGCCTATCTTACTTCTACAACTGTTACTGGGAACACAGTATCCCTTGGCAAGACTAGTTTACAGACTTCCGACTATGCGTAATGACTACTGTCAAAGATCTAAGAATGACTGTTCCTAAAGCTATATTCGATGTCATATTTACGCCTCGTTACCGTACTAGGGTGTGGTCACTAAACGAACAAGTAGCCTCCACAGCCGTGCAACACATATGTAACCCCGACGTTACTTTACGTTAGTACCCACAAGCCGCAGAGAGCGGCGAGTGGCCTTTGATGTTCAAATGTAATCGTTTTATGTGCCGCGCGGTTTCGGCCCGGGTTTCACACTAACTGGGTAGCGTTCCAAGATTTTTTGATCAATGTTTAATCTGGTTTGGCTAGCCGAGCTTTATCCTAATGTGTTTGCCAAAGTAGGGTATGATGAGTTGGGCAGTTTTTTTTTAATGTCGCCTATTAGTCTGGGGAACAATATTGTTACGAATAGAATTAATTAACAGCTCATAGATCTTGCAAATTCTGGCGAGCGCTGTATGAGGTAGACGGCAAAAGGATAATCGATCATAATTAAGTTGCAGTGTAGGAATTTTATAAGGCTTGCCACAAGTGGGCACACACAGCACAGGTGGACTGCGGGAGACCGCTAGATGCAACAAGCACACATTCGGGCGTTATGACGTCGCTTGGAGGAGTCCTAACTAGCAGTTAGCATTCTTCAGAGTATTACTAATTTATTTACGTAATAAACTAACAAATACATCAGCACTCATAAAAGTATTTCAAACAAAAGGAAAACTCTTTACTTTGCTCCCACATCACCCGCTTTTATATCCCACTTCGTCCTCCGAGACATCACATTGACACAACGCTGTCACCAAACTTTCCCCCACACAACACATTTGCTAACACCAGGCAATAACTCATTCATCTTCATTCACACCAGACAAAAAATCCAAAGACTTTCAAAGTCAAAGCGATACACGGCATATCATCTGTCATGTCTGAAGTTAGATCTGAAGATATCGTGGTTTGGGAACGGCAAGAATCTACATTTTGTAGGTATTCCCCTGGGTTCACGGATTCCCTTCGTTTTGTTTCAAGGCTTTGGTATTTTATTTGTGTTCCTAAGCTGTGGACTAATTGGGGTGACCTTGTTGTGGACCCAAATTCTGTCGGCGATGACATTAGGACACAAGAGACCAGAACAGAACCGGAGAATAGTAACTACATTATTTAAAATCCACTATTTAGACAAACGGTCTAATTTTTTCCGAAAAATCAACTGTCCCCATGTATAGGTTTAATGAATTAGATTTTTCGCGGTTTGAGGTTTCAAAATGAAAAGTCATTTATTCAAATAAGGCTGAGTGCTAGCACTTTTTGAACGTCAAAGTTCAACATAAAGACAGTCCCCCAAAACGCCCGCCCGTTGGTCCCATACTAAAAGTTTTACATAATAATGAGTACAATGACTCCTTTTCAGATTTGCGTTATTTCTGTTACACCTAATATAGTTTTGAAATGTATACCATGTGTGTTTGCATTTTGCTGAATACCAGTACTCGCGAACATTTATTTGGTGATAAGGGTCTCGAGTGAACATGACTCCTACTAGAACATATATAACGAGCGGTCGTGAAGGAAGTGCTTGTTTTTAGGAGAACTCGTAAAAGAGTTGGCATTGTACGACCGAAGTTGAGTCCAAACATTACAGAGGTCTTCGGGGAAGAACTATATTCGTAGATGTGAGGGCCGGTAATATATTAACATGATATTATGTATGTTCCAGCCCCACACTCGTAACCCTAGCACGGTTCATATTTGTATAATAATTGAGGTAAAGTCGTAGCGCGTTTTAATTAACGAGCATTTTATTTTTGCCGAGCTGCGGCCGAAAAATACGAGTTTTTAATGTAGTTACGTATTTTTTATAACATTGAGAAATTATTTATACGCGAGTACAAATGGAAAATTTAAATATCATATATACATCGTACGTTTTATTCTGGGACGTGTTTCAGTAAATGTTATGAAAATAATTTTGTTTATTACTTTGTTGTCTTTCAGCGTTTTGGTCAATGTTTGTAGGACGACACTCGGTCGGAATATCGTACTTCAATTGACATTCAGTTTCAATATTGGATGTATCTTTTTGTTTTATTTTTTGTGAGTATTATGTTTGTGAAAATAATATTTTGTTTATTATGGAATATGTTTTTAGGCTTTTGTACATGTACCACTATTATTGTGTAATGAGATCATTTGCCAATAATATTCGTTATGTTTACAATAGATTAAAGAGTAGGTAGTTAGTGGGCCGTTTTGAGCGAATGTGACCCAACTTGCATAACTTTTGTAATTTATTTTATTTTATTTTTTTGGTATGCGATGGCTTGTCGCAAATAAACGCTCTTTCTTTCTTTCTTAGTTGAATTAAGCGCAGATACGCTCTGTTACGTGAGCGCAGTCAGCGTATCCGTAAACCTGACATTGATAACTCCTCAAGCAAGTTGTAGTAAGGTATATACTATCCTAATACCACCATTAAGGATAACAACGAAAAAACTTGAGAAAGTTTTTTCTTTATAAAATATTTTTTCCGCATAAATATTTACCGATACTTCCCTCACTCGATCACGGGGACTGGAAGCAAATTTTCCATACATGTCATCATTGAACAGGAGGTACATTTCTCAGGGGAAATCTACGGATAACTCCGAGGTAACAATATTATAAGAGTTTTGCCTAAATTATAGTAACTACCTACCTACAGTAGCAATTTCTTTGTGGTGCGTTACGACCCATAGAGGGAGTTCTCAATCTGATTGGATAACTTGGCGTAGTTTGTAATATTGCCAAAGTTTTAATATGGATACCCAATTTCGTGGCAATCAGAGTGTGTAAGAATATTTCGACTGGTGACTGTTCCGATATAATGTAATGTCTTCGTTTACCTTAGCAGGCTTAGCAAGTTGATTGCAGTCGATTTGGTTTTGATATCGTAACGCCTGGAGGTACTTACAAATCTTGCTCATTCCTCGATCTGTAAATTGGAATCTTGATCTGATTCCATATCCAATTTACTTTTATTTTGATGCCGAAATGAAGCCAAAGTTATTCTAATTTATCTAAACCGATGACAAGCAATATATAACTTAGGCAAATACACGAGCGCTGCAAACAAAATAATTATCCTTGCTCAAATACCTATGTAATAGGCAAATATTATTATAATAGTATCAATATTTAGAGCGGAGCGGCGTCGTCAGAGCAAACATTAATCATGTCACGGCTTGCGTGGCCAGGGAATACATATCAATGTATACAAAGAAGGTATATATATCTACTGAACGTCTGTCGTGATAGGTGACAGGAGTACCACTGGACTATTTATTTAGGTCAGCCCGAATTGAACGGGCAGCAGCTTAGAACGCTTATTACGTCCGATATTAAATCTTCAATGTCATAGGAGCAAATAAGTTGAAGATTCAACTCTGGTCAGCAATATTGTCATGATTTTTTAATGCAAAGTGTTTTTGGTGACACCATTGTTTAAAATTTAAGGGTAAAATTGTAACTAGCAAGACCTTACTACCTGACTAAGGACCCTCACGTTTTACATAACAATTCCTTTTACATGGCCTTTAGTAATAGTCCAGTCAATCTAGATTTTAATTATTACGCAGGGGATGAAAAATATACCAATGTGTTAGGAAAAATCCCCTGATTGTCATATATAAATGTTTAAGCTGCGCGTGGATCGAAATAACTATAATTAATTTAAAACTAATCTGAAAAATTGGAAATCCACTTTAATTATTAATTACCAGGAATTTCTACAATTTTTGGTGGTAAAAAAATGAGCTTGTATATTTTATAATTCCCTTTGATACGGAGTTAGTAATGCACGCAAAATAATGCACCGATTTTTTTTTCTCTTTTAATGTTAATTGTAGTTAAAAACATTCACCGTCTAATCACAACACTGAGTTGAACTCAGAAGTAATTAGCGCAATCAGTGTCGTGACAGGCAGGAAATTATTGACAGATTCAGACAAACAAATACACACAAACAATTCCCATACAGAACAATCGCGTTAGAACGAATATATGGGAATTACCCCTCAGATAATATTTTGATGTATCAAGCAAATTGATTGCCAACAAATCAAAATTTTCGCAAACTAAACCTATTTAAATTGATAACTAGTTCTAACATCACGAAAACTGCTAATCCCCACCCCGTTACCAGCATGAACCATGTTTCAATTAGTGATCGATAATGCTTAGATTCAATCACGGTGACTAGCGCGAACTAATCATGTCTGATTTGATTACACTGCCCGCTTGTCATGCTGCCCTGGTACCCAGTGAGATAATATTATTGTTCATAGATAATGCGATGTTGAATTTCAGTTTAAAGTTGTGAAATTTTTAAATGGTATTGAGGCGCAGGTAAAGTTATTATTTGAGTTTTTAGATTATATTATACAAACTAAGGTGGTGATAATATTATTTATGAGCAGGTATCAAAAGGGTAGAGGAATGGCGTAATTAATTTGTCTGCATCGCTGAGTTGGGGAAAAATTGGCAGTATTGTCGCGTTTAATGGCAAAGTCGATTCTTTGGCCGAAAACAGGACTGTCCTTCCGGTCACATGAAGGTAATACTTTGTTCCTATAAGTAACATACTTTGGGTGCATCGTCCTCACATAATATTAAATAAATTTTTGGATACCAAATTTTGTAAAACCATTTTTTTTTAAAGTGTAACTGTGGAGTTTCTTGTCTGTTCTTCTCCATAAGAATCTACCTTTCCGAATGGACAGTAGAGTCACTTTATTATTGTAATACTATTATTTTACTGAACTGTAAATGATGATGTTCAAAAGTGCCATTTAATGGCCTAATTGAAATAAACGTTTTGACTTGGACATTGAAGAATTCACTAAATGCGTGCCGAGTGTCACGAAAAACTCGGTGAGATTTTCTTGTAATTTTTGGTGTATCCAATTATTATTATTAAAGACTTTTGAATAGTTCAAATTACTGTTAGAGTTTACGACCGAAAAGAATCAACTAGGTACTGTTAAAACTCATTTGTCGAAACATTATCTAATCTGTTTTTGTTGATAAATTGTGATAAACTTTCTAAGAGTTTTACTAATTGATAGGTAGGCGATCAGTTGACAATAAGCCAATCGTTAAATAAACTTGTAAACGTTATCAATGGAAACTGGAATTAATGTTTGTTAAAATGAGCGTGATTTATTTAATTTTGAAGGTTTTTCAAACTAATTTATATGTACTTTTGATTACGTAGAACATATATTATTTAATTTTATTCGGAAAAATTACAGCTAATTACTAGGCATGCTTACTTATTCAAATATAATGAAAGCCAATTACAAGTTTTCACTTACACAATAAAAAAAAAACGACTACATGTACTTACACTATAACTATACTATACTGTAATACACTATAAAATATATGCACATCCAAAAATGACTTTAATGTTTTTTAGAAATTGATATTTTAATGCTAGTTTATACTAAAATGAAAAAAAAAGTAGATGAATGAAATAAACTCTGAAAGTCGAAGAAAAATTGTGTTTTAACAACAAGAAATGCTCGTGAAAAAATGATTGCAAAGAGTTCGTTCTAATTTACATATGGATAGCAAATACATAGGTGTTCATCTGACCTCAAGCCCACAGCTAGTCAAATTATTTACCTAATCAATAATCGATAGCTCATGTACAAACAAGCTGTGTCCGATATTAATAGCCAATTATAGATCGGTACACTTCCTTGTTAGCGTCACACGCTGGTACAAACACTGTTTATATTCACTAGTGTTTAATATGAAAAATGTGTTTGCAACGGCATCATGTTGCAAAATAATAAGTTTGTAATGCTGCAGAAATCAACCTCTGTACTTATTTTATTAGAGACGACTGCGATTGTTTCTTTCTGTTATGACCGGGATTTTCTCTACTATGAAAATAAGCCTTTGTCCCTAATGACACAGTTTCAGACCTGTATTTATTTTATCTCAACGAAATTTGCTATTTTTCAGCTCTTAATTTTGATGATTTAATTTTATCTTTCAATTCCGCTTCCAACTTTACGAAATACATGTCACAAGATTTGTTTTTCCTTAATATAACTAGATGATATAGCAAACTAATAGTCATCAAATGGACAAAACGTTTTCTTAAGAAATTCATGTTATATTCACGTGACCTTTAGTAGTAAGCCGCAGGGTAGAGTGATCATTACCGGCCGTACAAAAACATAACGACAAATAAATTGTCTATTCTATTTAGTATCAAAGGTCGCTTGTTAAAATTAGAATTTGTGTTTACTATTTTCCCTCTTGTTAAGTTTATTCACTATGTTGGTGAATTGTTATTAAAATGTACGAACATTAAGATGTTCGTAGGTTCGTCACATAGGTATTTCTACGGAAAAGTCACAGTTTCTTCATTAACTCAAATATATTTCTTATTATGCAGTTGTGAGTCTCTGGAATTAAATAAGCGACATGTAAATAAACTTTTTTACAAAAAAAATACATCCGACTTCCAAATTGCTACTTACAAAATTGCTACAAATAAAACACACTACAAAGTAGATATAGTGTACAAAGTCAGTCGTTGTCAAAACACAAAACAATAACCAAAAACACCGACCCCCGACATAAAGTTATTTTAAACTTTGTAGTGATTTCGCGATAATTTTCGTTCTAGAAAAAGTCAAAATTAGGTGTGAACAAATCTATGATAGCTAACTGCACTAAATGCAAAACCAAACAAGGGCATTTCTATTATTAGATTTTGCTGTATGAAGATCGATGAAGCCAGACAATAAATAAATCTGAATCTGAATCAGATAAGGCTACGTGATAAATGTTATTCCATTCACTCTCACAATTCTAACAGTATTATTCCATGGCTCTCCAAACATAGGAAATAGGTCAACAATTTGATCGAATCAATAAGCATTAATCTACAACAAACAGGCCGTTCTACTTATTAATACCCAATTACTGGTACTCTGATTATATTAACGGTTCTATACTCTATCCGTTTAGGTAGTTAACTAAAGGTAAACAATCTTGATGTGTCTTTTTACACAAATTCATATTAAACAAATAAACTACTTTTCAAACTTATGGTTCAATTGATTTAGTATTCGTTACTGTTGTATTTACTTTGGTTTTTACTTGCATTTTATTTTTAAACTGAGTTTTTAAGTAAAAAGTTACATCAAGATTGTTTACCTTTAGTTAACTATTATACCTAAACGGATAGAGTATAGTACAAAGCATACGGTCCACCTATTGGTAAAACTAATTGTTAAATACTGTTTCTGGTGTTTCTTAATTACACTGAAGTTCATTGCCAACATAATGGGCAGATGATGACAGTGTACCATAGATTTAAGTATGTGTGAATTTGAATTTGACTCTGACTTTAGCAACCAGCAGGCCAATTCTGTGAACATGTCACCGTGAAAGCTTAGATGGAGTGAGCATCAAGTGACTGTCATTCCACCTCGATTGAATGGATTGACAACTCACTTCATATTCGCTTTACATTTTTGCGGAGAGATTATTACAGAAACTCACCGCTGCTGGATGCGAGAAGCTAAGAATCGGTCGATATTGCGACGCTTAGGGGAGGCTCATGTCCAGCTGTGCGGGTCTTTTGTTTATAATACGTAGGACTTGAGCACTTGACCTCCAAACTTCTTTATACTACAAATTCCCAAGTTCCTTTAAACGTCTGCTATACGAGGAGGTCTAATATATTGCTATGCAAAGTTGTACACATATCCTTGAAACTAGAACACAGCCTTTAGTTCATTTGACTTGGAAAATATTTACTTTTTACGTAGAAGTACTAAACCTACTTATACCAGCGTTAGTACCTACCTAATTTATTCTTTTGTCTTTTTCTTTTTTCCCAGCAAAGAAGGGTAAGTTAAGTTTTTCTAGGTTTCAAATAGATACGTTCACTGTTTGCTAAAGCTCGCTTATTATCATAATAACTCTTGTATTTATTACAATTTTTTTGGTCGGCGCGACATGTTGCATTCTTCCATACCTATAAGTCTTCGTCTCAGTCCATTCTATACATACAATCGTCCTAAAAGCCTATTAATCGTTTGTTTCCCGTCCTATTGTAGTCAAAATTAACCACATCCGTACTTCATAAATGTGCTACTAGAATTTTATTACAATCGAAAGTGTGTCTGTCCATCTATTACGTTTTCACGTCTCAACGGATGTGTGAATTTGCAGAAAAATTGGCACACGGGCGGATTTGGACATTGGCTACTTTTTAGGGTTCCGTACCCCAAGATAGATCGCACGGCAGGTCACCCATGCGTTGGACTGATCAAGTTAAATCCGTACTAGGAAGCCGCGCATCTGATTGCGCCAGACAGTCTGCCAACAGGGAGAGATGGCGGGAGATCGTGCGGAGAGCTGTGTCCGCCTCTACCACCGACGTGGACGCCTCGACGTGACCACGACCGCTCTGCCAAGAGTGAAACGACAGAGAAGAAGAAACCCAAGGGAAACCAACGGTACCATATTACTAAGCCTCCGCTGTCCGTCCGTCCCTCCGTCTGTCTGTCAGCGGGCTGTATCTCAAGAACCGTAATAGGTTGACAGTGTTTTCACAGAGTGTGTATTTCTAGCCGCTATATAAATTAAATAAAAAATTTAAGGGGCTCCTTTTCGTTTTTGGGTACGGAACCCTTCGTGTGAGAGTCCGACTCGCATTTGGCCGGTTTTATCAATGTAGTGTGCTCTCTTGGGACAATTAAATACTTTACAGGCATGCAACAAGTTTTCTTTCTTTCTTTTCTTTCAAAGCCGCGGCGGGACCTAGTGTAGAAACAAATACTAATCCATCGGCTAGGCCGTTCCCCACTTTAATACCCAATTACCGGTGGGTGAGCCTCATTATCGTCCTTCCGAACAAAAGTTATTGCTGTTAACTTTTCACATAAATTTTTGTCGTTCCCATTAAAGTAGGTACTTAATGTAATTCTGTGGGATGAAGGGGCTTCCGAATATCGTCCTTTGTTGATATTTGCGGTCTGCGTAATATTGCGGATGAATTATAAGTTTCATATTGTTTTTATTACATTTGAGTTTTATTTGGCAAATGGTTGTTGTCAAGCGAAAAACGGAATCAGTGGATAACAATACAGGGTGCTTATCATAAAGTACCTAGAGTAGTTATATCTAAAATTTAATTTTACATTCCCTCCATACATTGTTATAAAAAGGCATTTACGTGGAAAACAAGTAGATATGTTCGAAAAAATTATAATTATTATCTCCTAACGATATCCTTCGTTACGTACGTCTCGCCGTGTCTTGTCGTTTGACACAAGTTAAGTCATGTAGCTAGGTACGTAGGTATAGTAGGTAGGTACTGTTGATATTATGGATCTCGTGTTTTGATTCGCACAAAATAAACATTTGCACATCTTCTAATTGATAGGATAAACGGAATAAAGACATACAATTCAATCACTATATCTATATCTATCCATAAAGGTTTATGAGATAAAGCACGCACACAGTCAGATGGACACACAGCGGAGGCTTAGTTAGATTCCGTCGGAACCCTACAGGAAATCTACTGTTTAGTAAGTGCCAAGATTAAGTATTTAGTAAAAAACTATATACTAAACCTTGGCACTTACTATGACGGTCCGATTATGACCATACGTATACAGTCAGCCCTTGATGAGTTATTATCAGAAAGAAATATAATGAGTTCCCATTAAAATAGATGAATAAAGTTTTAGAAATCATTCAGACCACTTAAATAAGGACAATGTGGTATGGTCTCATAATTCTGATACTACAAATGTGCAGGCGCATGTGACCACGTCAAGTAGATACTTGACGTAGTCATTATGGGTAGGTACCCATAATGGATGTGTTTGTTCTAGTGTGCCAGCAATTTATTATTATGGGTCAAAATAAAATCACTTTAATCAGTGTTTTTTTTTTGCTTGGATATCTTTGGTAAGACAAACTGAACGCTGTGTTAAAATTTGACCATCTTTTTAATGGGACCTTATATTATAAAAGTATAACAGTCGCTCACAGCTCACACCTTGCGCCGCTCGTCTCAGTAAATGTTCGCGGGCCAGTGCTCAAAGGGTGTCCGGGTTCGTTAGCAGCTCGCATCACGCGCCGTCTTTGAAAATAATCTGCCGACTGCCTAGCTCTCGAAATATGTGCTCTTTTCAAACATGTAAGCGAAGGGGTTCCGTAGGAAACCTTCATTCAGTGTTTTACTAGGATTTTTCTATTTGATGCTGCAAAGCTTTCCACGCTTTAAAGCCTTAACATGCCCTAATTTCTTGGAAAAGATGTTACTAAATTGAATATCTTATAAAGTTTAAAGTCACATTCCCATGACTTACAATGAATAACACCGCACTCTAGAGTTTCACTTAGAATGTTGAACTGTTAATAGTTGTGTGAACTAGAGCGAACCGTTTACACGACGTTTTCTTCTATTGTTAAAAGCTTTATTCTTGGAACTTTGCGTAATGTTCTCGAGTATGATTTCCATCTTAGTGCTCTAAGAAAATTATCAGAATAATTTTCTGTATGTAATTTTCTTTGTTACCATTTCTGGCAACATTAAAAAAAAACATAGTCAACTATTAAAGTTTTCTAATAAATACTATCGTTCATTCGATTAAACCAGCTCTGTGGTACCCACAGTCACCATGTTTTTCGTCTTGCCACATTTAAATTGTATTCCTACTTTCTTCACCGTGATTTGGAAATTTTCTCAAGTTGATTTTTGGTTCGATATTTCTTAGCTGACAAAACAACTTGAATCAGTTGTCACTTTCTAGATCAACTTAGTCAAGGCTCATTTGTTTATCTTTTTGACTTTTAAACTTTTTTACTGAATTTATTGTAGCGCGATAATTGGACGCGATAACGTCTGATCTGTGAAAATAAACATCTCCGATAAATTTACTGAACTTTTGGTTGTTGTCAGGCAACGAGCACCTTGGATAGTAATTTGTAACAGGTTCATAATCATTATTATTTTCAAGGTTCTGCGAATATTTTACTTTCTATAATTCGCAGACATCTCAAGTAATGACAAAGGAAACTAAAAATTATGAAAGCTTCAAGTTTCTCAGCAATATTTCAATGTGAATAGTTTACATTCAAATCTTATTCCGTATTCAGAGAAAACTGTAGCAACTTGAATGGAGGACAGGCATAAAACATAAATATAACATTTGTTCCGATTCTCAAAGACTTGAATATTTTCATACAATAGAAGGAACCAGAAAATGCACATATTTTGTTCCAAGACTTTAAGTGAGAAACTGTTCAATGATAGTAATGTTAAAGGAACAAAGGAGTGGAACTCTCTGCCTGCGTCTGTGTTTCCGAACGCATACAACCCTAATCTCTTCAAAATTAGAGTGAACAGGCTTCTTCTGGGTAAGCTCGCTCCATCGTCGACTTTGTCTCTGTCATTTAGACTCAAGAGCAAACCCAAATTTAATAAAAAAAAACAATATTAAGATTATATCTTTTCTCTCTAATCTTCAAAAAAATTGCCATATTCGGTGATATAAATGCCACTAAATCCACAGGAAAAATGTTCGAAGTCCACTAGCGTACAATTTAATTTCGAAGAAAACATAACAATGCAATATTACCCAATTGAAAAATGTATACACTCAGACACACACAAACAATACACATGTAGGTATGTATAAAATTCTCTGATTAAAAAACCTCGTAACATAACCCCAAACGAGCAAGCATTAACGGTCAAAAAAGAAAAAAGATAAAAAATTCTCGCTCAAAAGAACAAAGTAACAAAGTACATAATAGAAAGACAATTTTGTTAAAATCCGATTAACTGCGGACTTCTTTTCTTTATTTCTTTGAGGATGAAAAAAGTAAAACATTAATTTCGCTATCAGACGGATGAGTCGACTGGTAGTCCCGGAGCCCGCCGCCGCCGGTCAGCGATGATCTAATGAGACGAATACTTTGACGACTTTTGACAATTTTATTTGGAAAAACATTGTTGTTATATTGACGTCTCAATTTTCAGATAATTGGTTCAGAAACATTAATTGGAGACGATTTTTATTTCTATACAAACTCTTTTAGCGATCATGATCATTTAAACTTTAGCACCGAAAACGAAGTGTTAGTTTAATAATAATAATAATAATAATCAATTTATTTCAAGTATCAAGACTCAATTACAGAAAAATAATATACACATTAGTCACAATTAAAATGTCAGCAGCATTATTAGGTCATCATTATAAATTACATAATATTACAAAATTACAATTATTATATTAATACAAGTCATATGTGTCGCCCACAACAGTGCGCAATGATGGAGCAATCCAAACGGTCCGCGAGCGTGGCCAGCATGCTGTTCGCACTCCCCCGCACCCGCCGCACCAGCGACGCGCATCTCTTACGCATCGTTGTGTGGAAACAATCCACGCGCGCCTCCGCAAACATTGCTGACGCGCTGCAATAGCGGGGGAGCCCCAACATCATCCTGAACGCGTTATTGAACTGGACACGAAGGGCGCTGTACGATTTCTGCGTGTAGTCAGTCCACAGGCTGCACGTGTACAACGAGGTGCAATAGGCTCTAAAAAGAGTTGCTTTCACCTCAGCTGAACATCGCGCAAACCTGCGGATAACCATGTTCGCTCTGACCGACAGCGCCCTCCGCTCCCGTTCGATATCAGCCTCGTCGTTCAGGGTAGACGTCACCAAATGGCCTAAGTATTTAAATGTTCCCACTCTTTCCAAAATAACCCCATTTAGTTGTATGGAAGGCATTGCTGTTACTTTTCTATGCCCACCCTGAAAAACCATACACTGACTCTTTTTCACATTATAGACCAGCCCATGGTCAGCTGCATAGCTCTCACAAATATTCACCAGCCTTCTGAGACCACAGACCGAGGCGCTCAGCAGCACCATATCGTCCGCGTAGCTGATGTTATTAAAACAGACGCCATCAATGTAACAACCGACATGTTGCTTGCTGAGCGCCTCGATCAGTCCGTTAACGTACAGGTTAAAAATGGAGGGAGAGCTCAACCCACCTTGCCTCACTCCACATTCCAACCTATACGGGTCCGACAGCGTGCCTGCCCACTTCACGTTGTTCACCTGGTTCCCGTACCAATACTTAAAGGTGTTAATAAGCTCCAACGGTATCCGGGATGATCTCATCTTATTCCACAAGATATCATAAGAGACCAGGTCAAAGGCTTTAGAAAGGTCGAGGAAGCAGGCGTACACGGAGGTTTTTCTTTCAGTATAGTACTTGACAGCACTCTTAAAACACAATATTGCAGTCTCAGTAGACAGACCCGGTCGAAACCCGAACTGGTTATCGTGCAACCTAATGTATTTGTTTAATTGTGTATTAAGAATGCTGTCAAACACCTTTGCAACTATCGTGGCCAAAGAAATAGGTCTGTAGTTGGATATATCTGACAAATCTCCCGCTTTGTTCTTTACTACAGGCACTACAATAGTCCTCATCATATCAGCAGGCAGGTATGAGTGTGAAATGCAGAAGTTGTAGAGCATAGCCAACACTCTGCACATATGAGGTCCAGCGTGCTGAACATGCTCCACACTTAATCCATCATGACCAGGAGACTTGCCACTGGAAATCGATTTCACCGCCTTTGATACATCCCTGGCTGTTATTCTAGTACCGACATATTCCCCACTCACACCCTCCTCCCCCAGTGATGAGGATGGTCCTAAAGGTGACCTTACAAGAAAGTTATTTTTAAATTTGTCAGCTATACCCTTTAAATCATTCGTCCCGTCTACACTCACGGGAAGACCAGGGGGAGCCCTCAAAGGATTTGTGCTTTTCCAGTTAGGTACTACTTTATCTATTGTAAAAATTGAGTAGAAAGTTTTAAAGCACTTAGAAATTTTTATTTCCAACAGGAATCAATGTGAAAACTTTTTGTTTAACTGCTTATTGTCACAAAACCAGTAACTGAGCGTGTTAATCTTCGCCGGGGGTCTCGTAAAAGAGCCGAGAGAACAAGAATGGTCATAACCATTTTATTTACTTTTATAGCTTGCAAGCTCCTGCAAGCAGCTTGATTTACGAGTTCAGGAACTTTAACTTGTGCAATCATAAAACAAGACTGTTTATAGGTCCTTGTGTCATGTGGCTGTTGGAAGGGAATGCTGCACACTACACGGTCTTGTTGTTACGTCAGTAGGATTGGCTAAGAGTTAGACTTTCATATCACCTTGATATGAAAGGTTGCACACCTGAATGCCGTATATGGTGGACTTTATATCATCTTTCATCAGTTTTACTATACACATTGAGAACATTTCACGTGGTAGAAGCATCACCAGCAGTGGATCCGCAGTAAGTCCCCACTAACAACCATGCTATAGGTATTGCTAGATCATTTCGGCTTTATCGCAGACAAAACCGCTGACAGAAACTAGTCAAAACTAATTTCAATTTATTTGTTTGTTTGTTACGATTTGGCTGAAAAACTACTCAACCGATTAAAAAAGAATCTTACGCCATTAGACAGCACTACATGGTTAACTTAACACATTAGCTATATTTTATTTTCGATAAAAATAGAAATCCCTACAAAAATTTCAATAATGTAATCCAAAGTAGCAAAATTTTGCCAAATTAATTCATTATTTTGGCGTGCGCTCTCTATTGATGATACAACAAAATAATATGATTAATGATGAAAGTAGATATATTATTACCTACCTATAAAAATCTCGTGAGGGTATATGTCTAACTATTATGGTTAAGTCACAATGACCGCTTTTTGTTAATATTATTCAGTCAAAACCGTAGGTGGAATGGAGAAGTGGTGATTTTGGTATCATGATATTAATCCTTATTCATTTAATTGATTTGATCATTATGTTTTATAGGATTATGTTCATGTAAATTACACTTTAAATTATTAAAATCAGAACTTTCGTTTAAAAGTTACGACGAATATAAAAATGCTCTAAGTAAAAAAAAATGGAAGTTTGAGCGAACTTGGGAGAATTTTAATGCTTGGTACGATTTCAAAAAATAAAAATCGTTGTGCTTAATTTTCAAAAAATGACCTTTAAAAGGACCCTCTTTTAAAGGTTAGATTAGTTAAGTTAGACGGGGTGTTGAAGTTTGTGGAGTACCTACTAAATCTGCGCGGATGGAGTAGCAAGCGAAGTGCCAGTTAGGTATAAAAGTCTGTGTACGTTATAGGTGTATGTGTTTTCATACTACTCGTATTAGCCAACAATCTGAGGAACATCCCAAACATGGATTCGTAGAACTTGTATTCCAAATGAAGATGAATTAATTCACATTCACATTCTCTTTACTAACTATCCATATTCTTCGAGTGTAAAGTAGCAAACTTAATTAGATCGGTTTCCTTTGAGTTCCAGTAAATAGACCGAAATCTAACGAAGGTATTTGAAGATATGAATTTACACTTTAATATGGTAAATATGACGGAAAATAATGAGGTATTGGTGAAATCGAAGGTCTTAGGATCGCTGCCTGAATATTATTACGCATGCATTGAAATGATGACGTATTATATCCACAATAAATTGCTTGTATCATCAAATTATCTGCTACTCTAAATAATCGCGAGGCAAATAAATTCTGAGCTGTATGTTGAGTTTTTCTTTGAAGGGAAACCTATTTCTATTTAAGTTCGAAAGCGGCACGTGTGTGCTACTTTGTATTTTTAGTGTAAGGTATTTCAGTACCACCCTTATACGAAGGCTGTATTGAAGTAGATGTTACGTTGAGGGGTTATAATTATAGCACCTAAATAAAGTCTTCAGTGGCGACGATTCTGTTGTTTTTGAACTGAGTGACACTAAAATAATACTACTGTTTGAGCTGTACAAAAATATTTGTTATGAAATGGAAAATGTCAAAGAAAGGCACAGTAAAACTACCAAACTGGTAAAATGAAAACGACTTCTAAAGTGCAAAATATTTAATATTTATTTTCACAATCGGTCATCTAAAGAACCTACGACCAAAATAAGCAAATAAAACGGTTCGCTTTAATACAACTTTTATCCACAAACACAACACCCACGCTAGTAAATGCAAAGTTAGCACAAAAACTCCATCACGCTTAAATAAAATGCTTAATTACATTTCTTTCATTCCGAATACGTTCACATGATGTAAAAATAAAAGGCCCTAGCTCCCCGCCTAACTTTCAGGCTGACCCGCGAAATATATTTAACTGGGCGCTTTGAAAGACTACAAATTATGTAAATTAAAGAAAACTTTTAGTCGGACTATTATGAAAATTAGAAATTCATTGAGAGGCACGGCGACGTGTTCAGAACAAGCTGTTTAGGGGCACTGAAGCGGAGCACTGAAGTTTCAACAATTACATTATGTACAGATTCAAAGGTTTTCGTTTCATATTAATTCAGTGTCCGTTTCGTGTTCAGTCTTTTCATTCGTCTCTTATCGGCTCGCAAACATTCACTGGACCTTTGCACATGGTTGTGACATTTTCATTATTATCTCAGATGGAATACGAATGGTGATTTCGGTATTTTGCACCTAACAAGCATTCAGAAAATAGTTTAGGGGACTTTAGGTCAAGAGTAAATGAGTTTATTCTATGTAAGCGTGCTCCTTTATTTATTTACGTTTTGCCTGTGTTTGGTTTATAGTAGTATATATTTATTTTATAGTAGACTAGTTGCTCCGCCCGCGTGATTGTCGAAAATTATCCTAAGGGAACATACTCCCGGGATATAAATTATCATATGTCCTTTCCCGGGACTCAAACAATCTCTATACCAAATTTCGTCTAAATCGGTCCAGCCGTTTGCGCGTGAAGAAGTAACAAACATACACACACACATACTCACAAACTTTCGCCTTTATAATATCAGTGTGATGACTAGCTTTTTTGCGACTTCGTCTGCGTGAAATTTAGAACTGGCTCCAGAGAGAAATTAAAGCTCCTAAGGGTCATAGTGTATGTAAAATATCTATTCCTGCCCCGGAAATACAGCTTCATGTTTCTGGTCTCCTGGTACTTATGAATCTTTTGCACTTTGCCAGCAGCGGCTCTGAATGTCAACTTCCATCTCAGTCTCATACATTTTATTTTCGTGAATTTTTCGATATTTTGATAGTTGCTCTGCGGGATTCGGGGCGGAGACGAATCCAACAAATCAGAGATCATCAAAATCGGTCCAGCCGTTCTTGAGTTATACATGGTGTAACTAACCCGACTTTGTTTTATATATTAAGATTCGTACAAACATCTGAATCAGTACAGTAGATTCGGAGCAAATTGGTTTTGACAGAAACAAATGCATAAATAAGGGTTCTGGTTTTTTCAGAACGCTAAAAATAGTGACAGTCTTAACGTATTGGCGTATTTCCGTAGTTTATTTTGAATCGAACAGCTATAGTCGACGCCAGATGAATTTGCTATAACGGTGTTGCCCTTTCCTTAACATCTCTTCGTAGGTACCTAGACAATAAATTATGAATCGTTGTTCATTACTGGAAAATGTAAAAGATCAAGAAAAATTTCGATTCTGTTTTATGTTTTTTCTAGCGTTTGCCCGCGATTTTGTACATACAGATCCCGTTTTTTCCCGTTCTCGTAGGAATTTCGGGAAATTTTCTCTTCTGCCATATAAACCTTAACACCCTGTAAATCCTCATAAGGGGTAGTTGTGAAAAACTAAAAATGAGAATTTACTTTGGCCTATATTTGTATCAAAATTAAAGAAAATCGGCTTCATACAAACTTCAAACCCTTATTACCCCTTTAGGAGATGAATTTTCTAAAATCCGTTTTTATCGGATGCCTACACCATATAATAAATATTCCCTTCAAATTGCACGTTCCTACAACCAGCGGTTTAGGCTGTGCTTTGATCGATCAGTCAGACAAACCATTATATATATATAAAAAAACAAAGATTTCTGTTTTCGGAATTAACTATGTCACTAAATGTCGGGTTAATGGCCGTTACTGCAAATTTATCTGGCTTCGACTATAGGTACCTACTCAACGCAAACTTTAATCCAGCTGAGTCAGTTATTTCACAACATTATATCCCACACCTGCACATTTCTATTTATTACGACTGTATCGTGTAGGCTAACCGCGCAATAATACGAATAGACACAGCCCAATGTTATGCTAATACAAATTATTTATGTAGCGACATTATACTAATTGATGAGAGCTGGTACTAGTGGTTGACTAGTTCTGACTGTGTTGTTACCATTTAAAGCACCCAATTAGTAAAATTAGTTGTTCACTTCCTGTCACAGTATGGAAGTTTGTGTCCTATGGATCAATATTGGCTGATGATGCTGACCTAAACTGGAGACCAATCAGCTGTCTGGTCTACAATTTATCTGTTTTGGTGTGATAGTTACACTGGAAACTTGGCCCCTCATTGGTCTCTGTTTCCTCTAAAAAGACCAATGAGAGCTCCGTTTCCAGATTTACTCTCACACGAAAACAGATAAATGGTAGAATTGTGCTCTGATTGGTCGCCATTTTATTATTATCCACAATTTCACGGAATGACTTCGCGAGATTATAGACTATAAAGTTTTGATGCGTAAAATAGTATTCCAAATGTTCAGTTGACCATTTATCGATAGTTTACAATCTCTCAAGTTATTTTATAATATTACGGAGTTTGCTATTTTCCGGTGACATATATATGTACATACATGGCAATTGGTTAAAATCGCTAAAAAGGTCACAATTAAAATGTGTCATCTAACTGTAATTCTTGCATCTACGCAAATTGTCAGCTTCCAGTCTCAGCTGAGTACCAGTTATATGGAGCGACAACCGGAACCAACGTTTTATCGTGCTGTCCGAGCCACGGAGGGGTCGCGGTATGTAATGAATGGTCACTCATCCACGGACCGACCTCGGCAATCGCTACTTAACCTTAAAGATCGAACCATGCGTCTGTTTTTATTTAGCCGCGAGCTCCTCAACACTTAAATTTACCCGTGAAATATTTATCCTGGATCTAAAAAGACATTCCATGAGTTCTTCCTAGCACGTATATGTATGTATGTGTGTGTAACTCGGGCTGGTTTCCGCAACTCCACGACTAAGCGCGTATTTTGCGTGCAGGTGGGACAAATGTGTCATATGATCCATCCCAGCTCCCCAAGAAAGGCCAGCAACGCCTTGGTGTTACTAACTATCTCACAGTACCTGGGTTTCCGAAGTACTTAACCCTGTAATCCGCGACTACCGGGCGTCTTAGAAGCAGATATGCTGCTGGCTCGTCCTCCTCCATGTAGGCTCTGCAGAGTGGGCTATCAGTGACTCCTATGACATAGAGGTGTTTATTAAAAGACCCATGGCCAGTTGTGACGGCTGTGATTGTACGTAACTGTTATTTACCCAGTCTTAGGCCTTTTTTCGTAAAACGACCATCAATAAAGTCAAAGTCAAAGTCAAAGCATTTATTTCAAATAAACCATTATCAGGTACTTTTGAATTGTCAAAGTCAGTCCGTCAAAAACATGAAGCTATTTGCACGTTCGCAAGCGTAGATCTCTATGGAGAAGAACGTGCAAGAAACTCCACGGACACTCTTTTAAATCATTTTATGTTTACAAAAATCCTGGTTACATAAACCTTGTTGCTTCTATATATGAGAACAATGTAATGAAAGAAAAAACAATTTATAGTATGAAATATTAAAATGAGGCAGTGGCAACCAAGGGATAACCAGTCTCCACTGACGGCGCCCGTTCAAAGGGAAGTGCGTCTTTGGCCTGCCTACACTCACTGTGGTCAACCCACAGCTTGTGATGTTTGTGTCTGGTGCATTTCCTTACCAGGTTGCGTAGATACCCGAAGGGGAGTGGCAGGATGGATTCAAGTCCTATCGCTGCTATACTCGAACCCCTTCTGGCAAGTTCGGTCGCTGCATCCTTGCCTCGGGATTCGCTGTGTCCCTTGATCCATTGAATGTATCTTACGTATATATCTTTTTCCACAAAATATCATGATACAATTTGATTTGTAGTGGTACATACGTTCCTCGAGCTTCGGGGATACTTCTATAAACTTGGGGTGAGTGGCCATAAGTGCTTAGGATGTCCGGGGAATTACATTTACATTCCACCTAAATTTGTCTAGTATGCCAAAATTTTCTGCAAGTTTTATACTAATAGGTATATGCAAGTTGCAAGTCGCCATGTGCGTTTGGCTACCAAAAGAAATAAGCTAGATAACATTTTGTGACTGGGCAGGACTTATATATTTAGCTGACCATTTAAATCATACCATTGTTCAGTTAAAAAATAAAAGTAACTACCCGAAACTTGTGAAAAACACAGCATGCAGTGCCCACTCATTTGAAAGAAAGATCATTTTAGTAGAGAAATACAGAATTATTACGTGCATTCAACACAGATTTATTTCCCCGCTGACAGCGCAAAGCGTTTTCTTTTCCAGTACCAAGAAAAGTACCCATTAACCATTGTATTTCCTAAAACTGAACAATGCTGAAGGAAAAGTTTTCTCAGCAGAATCCCATAGCTGTCCAGCGCGTTTGTACCCGCCCCGGATAAATCAAATGTCAGCCGAAGATTTACGACGACGCCCGAGCGCGTCCGAAAAGACCCGCTGACTTAGCACCAGCTTAGCCGGTAATAAACCCAATGAACGATGTTTTACTGAGTTGTGGATAATTTTGAAGACAAACAGTAAAATCCTATTCAAATTCAGAAGTACTGTTTCATCTAAGTTAGGATTAGGAAACGTTTTGTGAACGAGTTAAGTATTAAATTGTTGAGCTGTGATTAAAATCTCTACCAGCAAACAGCTTTGGCTTTCTGTCGCTGAACATTGTAGGGCTTATTGAATTACAGTTTAATTTTAAAAAGTTTCTCGAAAAGTTTATTTCAAAGGCTAAAAACTAATTGATTACAGCGACACTTTAATCCGTTTCAAAAGTTAAAACAAGAAAAGAAATATTGTCTCAGATATGAGGCAACTTGGTACTATGACAGCCGCTCGTGTACCTTCAGCGTTAGGCAAACAGTTATCTACAGTGTGATTTGATTCCCAGCACGCATTATAATAATGTCTTAATAAGATAATTATGTTGATACCTTCAATTTACTCTGACCGTACTAGCTTTTCTTGAAGACACATTACGCGACTGATATGCATAGGACTTATAACCTACAAATTTGTGTTTCAATTGTAATACGCGCAACATTGCAGCCAATTAGAGCAGTAGACAGTCTTGCTCAGAAACAGTTCCAGACAAACCAAGCAACTGGTGAGGCTCAGAACTGTACAGCAATCAGTTGCCTTTGAGTGCACTGAGAGAAGCTCAGAGACAACCTTCTGACAACTTCACAGCACAAAGATAAAAGGAAATTGAAATAACTACGCGACAAGGCCCCGACTTTGAATGACAACATAACGAAAAACAAAATAAATCCTAATACCACAACAGTAAGATTCAATTTTGCTAGAAACACTTCTTCGTAAACAATACTAGAACATTTTCGCTAATTATCTCTACGGAAACCCGTAATTTTGCGGTCCTTTTAATGCTAGTATGTATCTTTACGTCGATTGTAAACTTTATACGGTTGTGATAAAGATTAAATTAGATTGTATTACGGTAGTATCATTTATAGCGCTGCAATTTTGTAGTGAAATAATGAGATATTTTTTATAATCGCTTTAGAGGACCATAGCCAGGAACTGGAGGAGCGGAAAGTTGCAGAACGGATATAACATGAATTATTTAATCACAGGAGAATGCGAGAAAATTCCGTTCCGTTTTGAGTACTTCTACCTACCCTGGTAGCACAAGTATTCAGATTATGTAAAACCACAAAAGTAATAAAGCTAATATAAGACATAAGTAGGTAGGTAGCACAAAATATAGGCAGTTAATATTAGCATAAAGCCTAATAAAAAATTACGATTAGTTTTGGAAAACTTTAATGCTAATTTATGATTATCCTATACGTCTTCTCATTCGGTATTTCCGCAAAGTATTTCTTTTAAATTAATTTTGTGCTTAAAATAAAAACTCCTAACTAAAATATGGCGTCAAAATATTTGTCCGCATCGCTCTCGACTGGAAATGAGCCCAAACGACTGGCGGCATTGCCACGTTATATGCTTATCCTCTGTCCGAGGTTGAAGCCAGCCCTTGGGTCACGCGAAGTGTCAACTAAGCGTTTAGCAAGTTCTTTATGTAACGCATGAGCACTCGGACCCCACGGTCCAAGAGTTTCAACCCATACATTAATTTAATTGAACTATGGAACCCAGATACTCTAAATCCAACTAATAAAGTTTTTGAGTTTCGAATATCCTAAGCAGCCATCTTTGTTTCGGTAACAACACACTCTCAGCAGTCCAACAAAACCAAGCTCCCAAAACATTATACCATTATTCCTCCCAAAATATAGTGTAGCGTTAATTCGTTCGACAACGACGGCCCAGGCAGGATACACCGCATGAATATGCATGAGTCGGGCAAAACAAGACATTATGTGGGACAATGCCACCCTCACCTGCCGTGCTCGTGCCCAGGATCGGCCGCCGATGCTAAAACCCGGGCAAATATGACTGATTTATTATCCAGCAAAATTGCCCGCTGCATTTCACCGGACGGTTTTTGCAACCGAACATCGGTGTGCGGTCGTGACAAATTCATGCAATATTTTTTTAGTGTTGTGAAAAGAGAAATCTGTGTGTTTTTCGTTGAGGGCTGCTGTTAACATATCTGTGACGTGCAAATATTTTTGGACAGTATTTGTTGAAGGTGAAAATATGTTACAAGAATTCTACAACATGACCTACGAATAAATATAAGTATAAAGCAAAGGTTTACCTTTAAAGTTTCTACGAATTCCCTCTTTAAAAATTCTTAAACAAATACAAACAAACTACTCTACTCTAAAAATTCCCTTGAATTTCCAAAACACGTACACTCAAAACGGGAACGGTCCAATAAGAGCATTGTCATAATTCTCGGCACGGAGCGTCGGAGCCCCAGTTTACGTCCGCGGACCAAACAAATTAGTTTGGCTATGAAATAATGTCAAATGTGATTTTCTTTATGTCGGACGTTGCGGTTTTAAGTTTCGGGCCACGAGGAATGACAAATTAATTTGCTGTGGTTCGTGGTTTTAGGTGAATCTTGTTCATGAAATATGTATTTGGTTTTAAATGGGTTTCAATTTACTGGAGCTATATAAATTGGGCGTAATATGACTCTTTAGGTTTACCTACATGAAGTTGTATAACGTGAAACTAAATATTATATTCAAAGAGTGCTGAAAGGAACATTGCCATTGCCATTCACCATCCAAAGGGATTTATTACTAGGAAACAGAAATCCAGTTTTCATTTATAAGAGCCCAATCCAAGTTGCACACTACCAATTACTACACGAAATTTGTCAAGGTAACTATCGTGTCAAATTTGTAAAAGTATTTTTAGTTTAAAATACGTTGACAGAGTATTCTTAGTATATCTCTGTTTGCCAAGTAGGATATGAAGACGGTGACTATGTAAGTTTAGAATTTTTTTCTATTAAACTTTTCAGAGTTCGTCAAACAGGGACTTTTTAGGAATATCGCTTTAACGTCAGTTTAATTTTAATAGCATTTACTAAAACGCTACTTAGAATTTCTTTGAAGTCCTTCAGCATCAAGTTTTCGGAACAGGATGTCACAAGTGGCGTCTCTTTGAATATCTTTTCTGCTGCGTCACATAATATTTACGTCACTAAAACGAAAGTATCGACTGTGATTGCTAACCCATTGCCCTCTGTGAGTACTTCGAGGAAATCGTCCTTTAACGTTATTTTTCTGAAAACTACTTAACTGCTTACTTATCATTGCTAACTTATTTAATCTCTTCTGTCGGGGATAATGAAACAAAATAATCACCAAGATTCTGATAAATTCATGTATTTTTTAAATCCTTCTTTATCATTAAAGGCTGATTTACATTTGCTTCCATTAAAAAGCGACTCAACTCTTCCTTCATGAACGATAACTTCAAGTAAAAAGAGTAGTTTAGCTGTCTTTGGAATACTTTGTTTATGTCTAAAACGTCAGTCCAAAAGTGCCATTTATTAATTGCGCAGTGTATATATATAAGTACGGAGTAACGTTAAATCCAAAATAAATACACATTTACCCTTTTTAAAGTGAAAAGTGAAATGTGTCTATGAAACGAGTAGCGAGTAGTAAGTCAAAGTCAAAGCGTTTATTTTAATTAGGCCATCAAACGTCATTTTTTAACGTTATCATTTACAGTTTAGCAAAATAATAGCATTAAATTAATAAAGTGACTCTACTGTCCATTCGGAAAGGTAGATTCTTATGAAGAAGACGGACAAGAAACTCCACAGTTACTCTTTTCAAATAATGTTTTTACAATATTTGGTACACAAAAATTAATTCAATATTATTTGAGGACAATGCACCCAGAGTATGCTACTTATAGGAACAAAGTGTTACCAGCAGAGGTAAGCTTATTCATTTTCTAAATGAAGGACCTCTATCAATATTCTAAACAAAGCCTGTCAAAAACTCCAGCATCATGAGCACTAACGAGGTCAGTGTCCGCATGCTTCTCTCTGCCCGTGTCATTATCGTTAATGCGCAGTGCTATGACACCATTAGCAGCCGGCTGTAGGCTTTGTGCAGTAGCCGTGCCGATGAGCTGGTCGTTAGGACTGGGTGATATGTGAAGCTGCGTGGTGTTCTTGTCACTGATTTAATGCATAATGAGGATGGTGGAGTGATCAGAAAAGATAAGCCAGTCTCATTAAATGGCTAGTTCTATTTTTAGTCAAAGTAGAAGATAATTAGCTGTCAATTATGTTGCTCAAGTGTAGCCCGCAGAGAATTTTAGGGCAAAATTAATGTCATAATGGTCGCATTCCCACACAGTCAGTCTCATTGAAAATTAATAAAAGGGTATTTGACTGACTTTTTTTATTACATTTCTCAAAACTTAGAGAGCAGACAAGACGCAGTTAAAAAAATATTCTTTAAAATCTCAAAACATGGCGGTGTTGTCACCGTTTTAAAATCAGTAATAACAGAGAAAGCACTTATTGCGTGTGACGTCACTCATAAGTCTCGCTATATTGAATTGAAACCATGCAGTACTTATGACATTTTGAGTGACAAGGATAGAAGAGTAATTTCAAAAGTTCTTACCTTCTCTGTTTTTCGACAATTTTAATTAATTTTTTCACAATTCGTAATGTTTTAATATCGTCTATCAAATAAGTTTTCATTCATTCATATTTTTCATACTAGTCAAATATTTGATATTTTCAAATAATTTTAAATGACAGATTGTTATGGTACTAAAATGCCTCAAATCCGTATGAAACATAATTAGTGGATGCACGATATTCATGATTGTGAAAACATGAGTGGTGTAAACCTCAAAACTTTCAATCAACTGAAAATATTTTACTTTGAAAATTGTTTTGTTTTTAGAGATAGTTGCGGTCGTCGTTAGTCGGCGACCTAATTCCCACGAGTTCTAGTGTGATGTTTTTTGTTTGATGACAATGTAACAGTTGTGGTGACTATTAAGAAAAACTTTTTATTTATTATTATTATTATTATTTATTTATTTCAGACAACATAGTCCATACATTCACACACACAAACAACAACAACCAAAATACTTAAAATATGTTAGTAACAAAAACAGCTTATACCCTATGTTAGTAATTATATACTACGAGAGACATTGTAGTCTTGATGAGATGCCTCATAATGGGGCTCTCATCAAACTTTTCCGCAATCACTCTCAGGCTCTCACGCAATCTGGCAAGAAGAGATGCACTCTTCTTGCGCACTACAGCTGAGAAGCTGTCGACTTTGGCTTGTGCAAACATATCTGATGCGCTGCAATACCGTGGCAGCCCCATCAGCGCCCTGAAAGCGTTGTTATACTGGACGCGCAGCGCATTGGCGGCCCGTTTGGTACAGTTGACCCATAGGGGGCTCGAGTACAGGGATGTGCAGTATGCCCTAAATAGCGTGTGTTTCACTTCTTCTGTACATCGTGCGAACCTACGGGCCAACATGTTTGCCCGAACCGCCAACGCTCTGCGCTCCCGTTCCACGTCGTCATCGTCCTTAAGGTCGTCATCAATGAAATGTCCGAGGTATTTGAACTGATGTACCCGACGAATCGGGACATCGTTTATCTTAACTGCTGGTACAGTAACTGGACCTTTCTTGCCAACGGCCTTAAAGACCATGAGTTCTGATTTTTTGACATTATACATCAATTCGCGGCCGCCAGCGTAGTTCTCACATATTCCTATCAGTTTCCTGAGAGCACCGACCGAGGGAGCCAACAGAACCATATCATCGGCGTAGCTTATGTTGTTGAAACACAACCCGTCAAAAAAGCAGCCCACATGCGCCCCGCTGAGTCTCCCGATCAGTGCATTCAGGTACAAGTTGAAAAGATTAGGAGAGGTTAAGCCCCCC
>NDFZ01005338.1:45228-60708 GCA_002192655.3 Mamestra configurata
ATCTGGCAAGAAGAGATGCACTCTTCTTGCGCACGACAGCTGAGAAGCTGTCGACTTTGGCTTGTGCAAACATATCTGATGCGCTGCAATACCGTGGCAGCCCCATCAGCGCCCTGAAAGCGTTGTTATACTGGACGCGCAGCGCATTGGCGGCCCGTTTGGTACAGTTGACCCATAGGGGGCTCGAGTACAGGGATGTGCAGTATGCCCTAAATAGCGTGTGTTTCACTTCTTCTGTACATCGTGCGAACCTACGGGCCAACATGTTTGCCCGAACCGCCAACGCCCTGCGCTCCCGTTCCACGTCGTCATCGTCCTTAAGGTCGTCATCAATGAAATGTCCGAGGTATTTGAACTGATGTACCCGACGAATCGGGACATCGTTTATCTTAACTGCTGGTACAGTAACTGGACCTTTCTTGCCAACGGCCTTAAAGACCATGAGTTCTGATTTTTTGACATTATACATCAATTCGCGGCCGCCAGCGTAGTTCTCACATATTCCTATCAGTTTCCTGAGAGCACCGACCGAGGGAGCCAACAGAACCATATCATCGGCGTAGCTTATGTTGTTGAAACACAACCCGTCAACAAAGCAGCCCACATGCGCCCCGCTGAGTCTCCCGATCAGTGCATTCAGGTACAAGTTGAAAAGATTAGGAGAGGTTAAGCCCCCCTGCCTCACGCCACACTCCAACCTGTATGGTCCCCACCTTACAATGTTTGTTTGGTTGCCGTACCAGTACCTAAAAACGTTCAGTAATTCCACGGGCATCCCTGTTGCCTTTATCTTTTCCCAAAGAATGTCATATGAGACTAGGTCGAAAGCCTTGGAAAGATCTAGAAACGCCGCGTAGACTGGTGTGCTTCTATCAGCGTAGTACCCGACAGTGTGCTTAAGGCAAGCAATGGCGCTTTCGGTAGATAAGCCAGGTCGAAAACCAAATTGTGCATCGTGCAAACGCAGATGTTTTTCTAGTTGCACATTCAGTACACTGTCAAGCGCTTTAGCGATAATCGTTGCTAGAGAGATAGGCCTATAATTCGACCGATCTGATGAGTCACCCGTTTTGTTTTTAATTACTGGCACAACCACCGTCCTCATCATACTGTCAGGCAAGTGGGAGTGTGCAATACACAGGTTAAACAGCAATGCCAAAACCCTGGGTAAGTGGCACCCCGCGTGCTGCAAGTGCTCAATACTAAGACCATCGTGTCCCGGAGATTTCCCCCTTTTCATATTTTTAAGAGCTATCTTAACATCTTTAGCTGTGATAAGAGTTGAATCCGGTCCTGTTGAGATCTCAGTATCGATCACCTGCTGCACTGGCCCCAATGGTGAGCGAACCGTGAAGTGGTCTTTGAAAAGCTCAGCTATTAATTGAGGTTCACTAACTCCATCAACACTCACGGGGAGGCCCTGGGCTGAGTCCATTTTACTGGTACATTTCCAGAAACTACGAAAGTCGGAGTTCGTGTGATGTGAGCCATTTTAATTTCCTCCTGGTGCTTTTGACACCACTTTAGTTTACCTTTAAAAACTTTTCGCGCTTCTATTATGATAGATTTTGTACGATGATATGTCATCGTACAAAGTACCTGATGACGGTTTGCCGTGCCAGTTCCACAAAGTGAACTTAGCCCGCGCCTCCCCGTGAGCACTGCTGACGTGCCTGTTCCAGCCCGCAACACATTTGCGATGCCCAGGCGCTTTCCGGTTTGTGTACCCAGCTGCCAACCCTAGACAGTGTACAATGTCATTGTATAACTTATCAATCACTGCCTTATGGCTGGTGTCAGTGCAAAACTTCCCACTACAAGATTCCAATTGCACTGGGAAGACTATGTTTCGGAGGTTGTTACCACAAATATGCGAAATTTTTTCTATTTGCCCCGACGATCGTACCCCCCACTTTATATCCATCCCATCGGATACTTGAGGGCAGTGATTGACAAGTTTTTGCTTAATTAAATTAAAGTTGCACTTAATTAAAAGCGGAAAATGGTCGGACCAATATATGTCATATTTAACATGTACACTTGTAATTAACTGTAAGACTGCTTCAGTGACTACACAATGGTCCAGCCATCTTCGACTTCCGTTAGCCTCACTTATGAATGTGTAGCTGTCTGAACTTATTTTATTTACATCTACACATAACCATTTCTGTTCACAACAAAAACTGTTGAGCTGGCCACTAGCATTCCCGACGATGTGTCGACTGCGGACGTACCAGTACTGCCGAATTCCTCACTAACTTGAGATAAGCAGGACAGGTCATGTGGCAACAACCATGTCTCCTGAAGAGCAATTATGTCCACTTCCTTACATAATGATCACTCCTTCCATCGACCTTTTAAGTGACTTGCAATTAAACGATGCAAGAACGGCGTTATGCACAATGGCGTCAATGGTTTTTTATGTTTAGTCAAACTATGTTATGATTGGTTCTCCTATAATTCAGCTACAAAATATCATTTTCAAGGCAATATTTGAATGTTTGATCTATGTCTCAGCCATACTATCTGTAGTGACCTGACCTGATGGTGAAATAGTGGTCAAACGCAGACCAATAATAAAAAATCGGCCAAGTACGTGTCGGACCACGCACAGTGTAGGGTTCCGTAGTTACCCGTCTCCTAAACCATGCCAGAAAAATAGTAAAATATACTTCACTATTATTAGATTACAGTGTTACACATTGGTTACTGGTTTTAAGTCATTTTCAATGGAATTATTAGGAATATTTTACTTACCCATTTCATTTTTTAATTTGGTCGTCTATTAATCGTTAACTTGTAAAGCCTACTTAGCAGTGTTAGTTTTCCTTTTATATTCATAATATATGCTACTACCATGAATTTTTTCACGTCTCCAAAAACAACCGTTTAGCTGGCAGAGGGAGGGGGGGACACTTGACTCTAACAATAGTTAGCACTTTAAAGCATAATATTTCGCAAACGGATCCTTGGATGGAAAAATAATCTCTCTCAATAGTTTTTAACGACCTATCCGACACACAATGTGGCAGACGATAAAATAAATTCATCGCCACTTTATATGTAGGGGGGAACCCTAGAAAAAAATATTTCAAGATTTTATTCTACCACTTTATCGGCATGATTAATATATATACATATATACCCCATACTAAATTTCAACTTTATAGCGCCAAGCGTCTCTGAGCTAAACCGCGAACGGACAGACAGACAGACATGGCGAAACTAAGAGGGTTCCTTGTTGATTACGGAACCCTAAAAATGCGCCTGTTTTCAGTTTCAGCCTTTTATTTGTTCCATGACAATAAGTACAAACATAAAGTTATAATAATTTAGTACTAAATTTTTAAAGGAGCTTTAGTTTTAGTGTAGCTAAGTTTAAACATTCTGTTTCGCTAATAAAAGTTGACATCGTTCTGTTAGTCCTCAAAATAAATAATAACCATTAGAGTGAACTAGGTCACTTTTAAAGAAGAGTTCAGTAAATGGAGCGACTATTTCCATTCAAACTTTTTAATATTTAGTGCTGCGTTTTGTCAAAATGTTATTTTGTTACCTTTGTGTGGTTATGTGAGCTTTTGAGATGCTTTCAAATAATAACTTGTCTGAGTGCAGAGAATACGATTGGAGATTTGAGATAACAGCAATAAAGAATGACCAAACCGGGATAAGATTGTTACGTGAAGGTTGATTAAAGAACTAAGTGTGGCGCAAGTACCGTTCTATTTAAAGATCGATTTTTAATCAGTATCGATTTCATACAAAAAAAAACCGGCAAAGTGCGAGTTGAGGTCGCAAAGGGTTCCGAACGCAATAAATTAAAAAAGATATTTTAAAACCATAAACTTCTCATAGGTTTTCCTGTATTCTATAAGTAAAGACCAAGTATCTATATGTTTTGATATTTAAGGCCCAGTTGTTTCGGAGATAAGGAATGGTAAATATTCATCTATTTTGTTCAAAATTATGAAAAAAAATTAAAAAAAAATAAAAATTAAAAGAAATTAAGCCCTTTGATTTGATGTCACGTGGTACAGTTGATTTTTTTTATTTTTTTTATTTGACCCCCAAAAAGTATACTAATTTTCAAAATTAATTTATTTTTATACATGTTCGTGTTTGAATCACAGACACACACACATATGTTTACTAAGTTTCAACTGAACCGGTCCAGAAGATTCGGAGAAAATGGGCTGTGACAGACGGACAGACAGTAAACAGAGTGATCATATAAGAGTTCCCTTTTTCCATACAGAGGTTCGGGACCCTAAAAAATTGAAGTTGACTTAACATTAATTTTAAGATTTTTGAATCCCCACTATTAATAGACATTTTAGTCATTCGAATTAGAGTCCTTAAAGAGAGAAGAAATTCCAACTACGTCTCAAGTGAAGAAAATCTTTTTGTCAATACAAGACAAAAAATAAAAACTGTCAAAAATAAGAACTCGAACAATCAAGCTAATATATATGACACGATTTTGTCGCATAAGTGTCAATATTACGTCGACCATAATGTTATTGCATCGCTGAATGACATAGGTTAGACACACTGCTCATAAAAAAATGTTGCTACCACAAAAAAATCATTTCATAACAAGCTTGATAAAATATCAAACAATTTTCAACCAATAACTAACTCTAGCCTCCAATCAGTTTCCAATTCCAAGCACTACAAGTTCTTCAATCAATGGAACTAGTATCGCAGTTCCGATCACGGGGAGCTGGGAATATTTGCACAAATAACGGTATTTACCGAAATACGCCACGATATTTACCCGTTACATTATGATTTACCGGTATTTTATTATTTACCTGTAAACACAATACAATGCACGTTTTATTTAGTGGTTCAATTATTATTATTGATTGTATGCAAATATGTATTTGAATATTAAATTTCTGAAATATTTAAGCTCATTTTGGAAATTTTAGGGATTATAGACATTGTTATTTGTGAATTGTTGTGTTTCCTGGTATTTATTATTATGTTATAACAGGCAACTGATACACTATTCGAATTTAATTAATGCAATAATGTTTTCGGTTTTCATATAATTTTATCTCGCACACTCATAACAAAAGGTCTTATAACATTTATTTACTTCTGTGTATGTAATTGTATTTATATTGAAATGAAACAATTTTGTTTTGTTATGTATCACAGAGATGTTTATATAAATGGTGAACTTGGAACTAACATTGCTTGCATTTCCCACAAAAATAAACTCGCATATTAAGTAAGTTCCACCACTAAACATTTTTTTCTTTTTACAAAAACACTCCTAAAACTTCCCTTATTTCGAAAGTCTCCAAAAGTATACAACGAGTTTTTATTCTTTATTGTGGACTTGCAACCCGCTGTAGTGTTGTTACGGTGCTTACACACCGAGCTGCGGCACCTAAAATATTATGAAGTCACATTTTTGGACAACGACGATTTCAATATTGTTGGTTACCTATTTCCACGAATATGTTGGTGCCGTGGCGTAGTGTGTTATTGTGATGTTGACGGATCTTGTAGTATACGACATCCAAATATTAAATAATATTAGCTGTTTCTCGGTATTATGACATTTAAAGACATATCTTGGTTTATTGCCAAAAATACTTTTAAGCCATAACTTGCTAGAGCAGGTTATTAAGGAATGCTCAAGTTAACATAAAGTATAGTCCAATAAAATCATCAGAATCAATAAAGTGAAATGGCGCCCTTCTTGTTCTGCTGCATCACTAAGTCCATAACCAGCTTATAAAAAGATAAATCTGTGTATCCCATCTTCCGCACCGGAGACGCTCGAAAATCGTCAAGTCAGTGTATAAAGCCCTTAACTTCACAAGTAGTTGTACAACTTTAGATTTACTGGCGCTCTTAATGTTTCGCTCTCTCCGCTCCCGACGCTTTGTCGCGACCGCTGCAGTTTTGCATTCTACGGTCTACGTTCCAACCGACTACGTTTACGTTGTGTAATGCGCACTCATTGTTGTTCTTCAATGTTTTAACTTTAAACGTTTCAATGTTTTTTAATGAGGGAAAGTTATTTTAGTTAAATGTTTTCCTGTTTTTTTAATGTGAACATTTAGTGTTTTTTTTTTCTTCGATATTTTAATACGTTGGTAAGTTTGTAAAGCCATCCTGGCTGCCATTTCAAGATCTTTACAGTAACGGGGAAATTAATAGGTTAAGAGTCTGACAAGCAGTTTTATCAAGGTCAGAGCTCCATGTGACTAGAAGTCAATCCCAACACAGTTGAAAAGGTTGGCAGATGATGACTTAGATGCACCGGTTATCAACTGGGGTGTTATGTTATTTTTCTCTATGATAACAGTTACCGTTTATGTTTTCAAATCAGACAGCTAAAGTCACGATACAAATAAATAAAAAAGACAGATCGATAGCTACTAGTTTCGTAGCACGTCTAAGTGCTACGCGGCTACGGTGCTACGAGTTTTGCTACAACGCTACGATATCTTTAAAGTGTGACACAATGATGTTCTAATGGTGACAGAGTGTTCTGGAAGACAAAGGGAACGTTCTATTCTTGTGTTTATTTCATAAAAGAAAACAATTGTCTTCATTAGAGCTTTTAATGAGTTCACGAGCTTTTGTACCTACACGCCTATGGGTCAGGGTTTGTTGAACTGTGATAATGTATTTATTTATTTAAACTTCACATACAAAGGTACAGTGGCGGACGTTATACTTTAGGTATTCTCTACCAGGCAACTAAGACTATATATTGCGTAGAAAATACGCGTCTTCAATTTTTTGTTTTTGTAAAAGAAAAAATCGTGTCCAATATTTTTTTTAAATCTATCGGACGGGCAATCAGCTTTTTCAGTAAAACACCATATTTGCATAGGCAAACGTAGTGCGGTACGATGGATCTATTATTTGAAGAAGATGGCTGTCAACGGATGAATGCGAACTGCTTAAGACCGGGATAGTTGGCGATCTTTGGGAGAGGCTTACGTTCAGCAGTGGACGGCAATTGGCTGATATTATTATGGTGAGTAAAATAAAACCCTATTTGTACGGGATTTTGGTGCTTGTATTACAAAATACATAATGATTCTATTATGAAAACTGTTTCAGTAAAGCTACAATATTTAAATTCAAAGGAAGATAAAAATATTAAGGCTACATTTTAATCACGGTCTCTGTGGGCTCTGCGGGATAGATCATAAGAGCGAATTTGAGTAAAACAGCTGGTGTAAATATTAAATATTGTGCGAGAGAGCGTGTATTCTTCTTTTTCATCTAGGTACCTATTTAAAGCTACACTGTCGCACTAGAATTTAAAAAAAAAATGCTTTTGCAATGGTGGGATAAGCAAACCCCTAGAGCTTGAATAAACAAAGTTTTTATTTTCTTTAGTAATACATTGTTTGCCATCCCGCCGGTCGCATGACGTTTGTCTTGTAATTAATTGCGACGCGCTCGCACGCTCGGGACAAAAGACTCTTTCTGCACACAACTCCTTTGTTTTGATATCGTATGTATCACTGCGCTTATGTGTAGATTAAGAGGTAGGCAGATCTATAAGATTACAGAATTTTTATGGATTTTTATTCAAACATTTAGATACAGTATCAAGCCGTACTTATATAAAAGAGTAATAATTTATCAAATCCGTGGCGTGTGCCACTAATTCTGTATAACTGACAAATAATCTTTTTGTTTTGAATTACGGACAATATCAGTTGATTGCCAAATTGCTAAGCAATTTGGGTTTATCCTTTAAATGTTTTTTTAAATGAAATACGTCGAATCAATATATTATGTATCTATGTTTTGGAACTAGAATATCTGAGACCATTACCCGTCTTGTGGGATTGACATTTAATTTTTTTTTTCCCAAAAATTACAATGGACTTCCAAATAAAATAAACACCACAAAGTATAAAATAACTTTAACTTTGGAAGTCGGTATTTTTGGTTGTTTCTTCGTATTTTAACAACTTCTGAAATTCCTCCTTTTTGTGAAGTCGGTTAAAAATAAACAATTTGGAGTGCGTCATTTCTGCATCTGATTGCAATATTTCAATGTATTTCAAACTATCTGTCCATTTATTATTCACTAAGTACCTAGCAAACAAACAATCAGTACCTAGCAGGTAGGAAATATGTTGAAGTACTGACGCCCACTATTAAATATCTTTCACCAAATCACGTGTCATAGGCTACTTTTCATCCCCGAAACATGCTCAGGTCCTGTAGGTTACGACAGGAGAGCGATGGCACGGTAAAGCTTATTTTAGAAATGAACACCGTACATATGCATATTACAACACACCCTTAATCCGTGTCATCACAACTTATTAAACGTAACAACAAACAAACAAGCTCGCACGAGACAAAGCTGATCTTTGTGCGCCGTTCTTTTGTTTCTGCTATTTATGACGCACGTAATTGTGATGCCGTCATACAGGCTGCACGCTAATCTGTATACCGAGCGAGGTCTTTACTAACATGGAAACTGAGGGTGTATTGTTTGAGGTTTGTTTTTTAGGGGTTAGGGAATTAGTGCATGCTTTCTCGGGTGCTTTTACAATTTAATGAGTGTTTTTTTTTATATTCAATAATGTTCCCACTCATCATCGGCCTAGCCTTTTCTTGGGGTCGCCTTCCAGCCAAACCGGATTCAGCTGAATACCCGTATTTTACCTGAAACGGCTGCCTTCTAGACCTCCACAACCCATAAACTGGGTAACACGGTACTCCTTGGTAAGACTGGCGTCAGATTTTCTGGCTTCTATAGTCATCTGTAACGACTGCCAAAGATATACAAATAACAGCCGGGACCAACGGCTTAACGTGCTTTCCGAGGCACGAAGGAGTCTCCCTATGTTAAGACGGCTCCATCCACAGACCAACCTCGGCAAGCGTTGCTTAACCTTGAAGATCGACCCGTGCAGCTGTTATTATTTAGCCACTAGCTCCTCCTTTTATGAATGTTGCCACTATTAGTGAATAATTGGACTTCTAAGAGACGAAATACAGCTATTGATTTGAAAAGCAGTTAATCTTAAGAAGGCTAATAATCCCTGTTGGTTTACATGAAGGTATTCCAGTTAAATAATAGTATTTTACCTACCCTAATATAGACGAGTAAGTCTACAAGACCACTTGTATAAAAGACTCTTTCATCGTTTCGAAACGTTTACAGTTAAAAGGATTACGGCATAATTTCTAAATACCGGTTAATAGTTAGGCATTTCTGAATAGGTTACTAAAACGAAACATTTCAATTAGGCTTAAGAAGATGGGTACAAGTCAAGTCGTATTACTAATATTTTATTACGACAGAGTTTGTTATAAGTAGAAAAGTTCATATTTGTGTGTTTTAATAATACCTCGTAAGGGTGTCACAAGAAACTGTTGTATTCGTAAGTAAGGAATGACCTATATTCACGGAAACCCCACGTGCGTCCTCTGCATCAAACGTTTTGTGTGTCGGACACAAATGTCAAAATGTTTTCCTATCATATTGTGTCTTACGTAGCTCGGTTTTTTTGTGTGTGTGGCGTATCGCAGTTCAACCTATTAGGTTGTCGACTGCTTAACCGGGCTTGCCTGTGGTGGCCTTAATATAATATTAAAGCCTCCAGCCAGGGCTTATAAACTAACAAACTAAACGACTACACGCTAAGGGCACCCCCTGTGGGGTACGGGCCTCGGCTTAGAGCGTCGCTGGGGGGAGGACAGCTAGGGACAGGCTGGATCGAACTAGAATTTACGTAGCTCGGTAATGGTGTAAATGCACATCGGGCAATTTTTTTTTTTTAATATAGTTGCCAAATAGAATGATTTACCTAGTAAAAGTTACTAAGCCAAAAGCTACGAGATAAATGAGTACATCTAAGTAATATTGCAAAGATACGAAAATAAGGAACGAAAATTATTTTATTATTTTTGGAAAAACCATTTGGTAACTGTAAAACTGAATGCAACGCAGACGCAAGACTGCATTGACGTATGGAAAATGATGGGTCATCTAAAGTTAAAACTATAGTTTTTGGGGATTTTCAAAGTTAAAATCATTTTTCTATAACTAGCAGTTGCCTGCGACTTCGTACGCGCATATCCCGTTTTTTTCCCGTTTCCGTAGGAATTTCCCGTATAGCCTATAGCATTCCTCATGAATGTGGCTATTATATACAAAAATCATTATTAAAATCGGTTCAGTAGTTCCAGAGATTATCCCCCTTTTTTTTTCTTAAGTATGGGCAATCATCAAATGACTTCTTCCGCTCTGGGTGGAGCGGAAGGGCGTGTCAGACTCTTACTGACTAAAACCCATCCGTGTTCCTTCTAAAGCTCTTTGCGTTCCAGGGCCGCGGTGACTCTTTCGAACAAATTCCGCAACCCTGGCAGATAGATTACCCCCGACATACAAACTTTACCTATTTATAATATTAGTATAGACAACATAAAACATAGTTTACTCCTATCTTGCGAAGTGTTTCACAAATAACCAGTTCTCACAAATTCGATAAAATAACAGAACTACAAAACTAAAGTATTCAAAGACAAAGGGGGGTAAGAAATTAATTAGTTTCGCCGCGGCATCACAAATGAACCTTTTGAGGCGGCCTTCACAGGCAAGGCTGAGGTTAATTGAACTATCTGCATACCTACTGATGTGGCTCTGTAGTGATTCTTTGTCTATTTTGATATTATTCTGGTTATAATATCTGTCAGGTGCAATATTATTTTAGTTTACAAAGAAGATTTATCTGTTTGTAATTATACGTTTATCCAGGTACATTGGACTGGTAAGTTAACTTAAACTGCATACATTATTACCTGTGGGGTAATTTGCGCAATTTTTTTATTCATAAAAAAACTTCTTGATTCCCTAGTCCTAAATTTTTACAAGTTTTTATATAAATGTTGCTGAGATGATATTGCGACCTGAATTTGAAAGTTTTTTACAACTGCTCGTATGTAAGTAGGTATGTTTGTAAACCATTTTTCGACCATTTGTTGTAATCTAATTGAGCTGAAATTTTGCCTACACCATAAATTCTGGTGACAATACAATGTGCAATACTCAATAATGTAATAATTTCAATATGGCAGCCGCTCCAAGATGGTGGATTAAATTTTTTTCACCCCCCTTAACATGGGTATCAAACAAAGGGCTTGAAGAATAGAAAACAATAAAGTTGATAACATTACATTAAATTCAATATGGCCGCTAAACAAAAGTCTGTTGTACGAGATTTGGTTTTCTGTTCCACTAATTCCAGTTTAGTTTTGGCAAACTATTACATGCAAATTATTTTCCAGTGTTGAATTTCTTCAGTCTAAATTCTGACCGAGACCGATAAGTCTATCTCAGTTTTCAGATTTGCCGAAAGACCATTTTTTTCCTTGAATATTGTTGTATTCAACAAGGGATAAGATAAGATTATTCTTCAATTTTATACGAATTAAATACTTAACGTTCACATTTTGTACCACCAAAGAAAAACTACAAAGTAATCCTCAACCTACTAAAATAAGCGACAACTATGAAAGAATCCCGCCCCCTCCTCACCGCTCGCCTGCCATCGACCGGTGATTACTGTCCGACGGTGGTGTCGGTGATAAGCAAGCAATACGACGTGACCAGTGAGATAAGAGAGCCATCCGTCTCTTTGACGGCGATACACGAAATGGAAAGCGAAATAGCTTTCACTGGATAACATTCCTAACGTTGTAGTGTATTTATAAGGACAGGTTAACGTTCTTATTATGCTCCGCTGTTTGATGTTCAAAGGAATATTTAAAATGTGATTATAAGCAGTTTTTGTGAGTAACTGTTTAATCTATCACTGTAGAAGGCAATTTGCAGAACATTATCTCAGTCCATCTGACGCTGTGACGGGAAACAATCATAGAGTAACTTAGTTACAAATTAAATTCTACAGGCTTATAAAAAAATGATTAGTTTAAATACTGCCGGTCTATTCTGTCCACATCTCACCGTGTAAACTTAGATGAAGTGAACATGAAGTGAGCTGTCAATCTATACACACAAGATGACAGTTCACTTCATGCTCATTCCGCTAAGTTTACACGGTAAGATGTTTATAGAATCGCAACGCTAATTAGAAGATTGTAAATTCAAATTCTCAATGGAGAAAATTGAATCTACTGAACAATATTTAAACTAATGTTGTGTTTTTTTAAATATGAATAAGATTGTTATACGTTTGAGTAGGTGTTTTTGTTTATTTTTTGCAGAATTTGTTGCTTTTAGGGTTCCTTACCTCAAAAGGTAAAAAATAAACCTTATAAGATCACTCTCTTGTCCGTCTGTCCGTGTGTCACCACCAATTTGCTCAGGAATGGGTGGACTTAGCAAGTTGTTTTTTTTTTGTGTTGAACTTACTGTTAGTTATATATTTTTATAACCACTCTGGCGCCTAGATTTTAGATATACAATATGGCGACAATAAATGGGAACACTGGCAACTGGTTCATAGGATGATTTTGAAACTATTATAAATCCTGTCACCGAAATTAAAAATAAACTTTCCAATTGCATTAAACGTCAAACAACTCAAACTAGTTAAGGATAGTGACTACTATTCTGACGAAATATTCCAAGCAGTCTGTTGCAGTTAGTGACATCAAATCTGTGATAAAAGACAACATATTCGCGTGAACTCCATATTGTATACAGATTGATTGTAGATAAAGCTGTTATAAAATGATAAATCTCATAAAAACGATAACCCCAATTGCTTTTTAGAGATAAGTATAAACTGTCTGGGTGGTGTGGCTTTGTTTCTTTTTCAAACCCAGATTAATCTGTTTATTGTTGAAAAACAAACGATAATATTCAAAACTTAGGTAGGATAGGTACAGGTGTTGGGTCAGTAAGCTTATACCTTAGCTTCAGATGGCTTACCGCCGTCCTCCAGGGAATATTACCTTGAAATATCACTTGTATTGTACAGAAAATAGAGGTTATTTATTACGACACATGGGCTCGGTACAACGTGCAATAACATTTATTTTCAAACTGGTGTCAACTCTTGGCAGCATCTGGTCACCTGGTCCTTGAAATATTGTCGTTAATATTTGATTCTTATCTTGGAGAATGAATTGGTAGCTAGCCGGGGGAATTTAAAAAGTATTTTCAAGTTATTTTGTCTTAATGAAAATATTTAAAAAAAAAAATGATTTAAGATGGAACGGTCGGTTTAAATTATTATGAAACACCCGCCTAATGAAATAGAGAGCGGAATTTGTAAAAGTAGATTTTTCTAAAATGGCATAATGGCTAGTTTAAACAGTGCGAGCTAGTGTGCGAGTCAGTCTGCCGAGTAGCTGCAGTATAGTAACTCGCATCGTTTGGACGTATCTTACGGGTTACTGGTACGTGCGAGTTGGATAGTAGCTAGCATCTGGGTTACTAATTTATTTTTAATTTCACTCGCTAGCCCGCCGATAGTAACTCGCAAATGGCTACAGCTCAGATATCAATCGCATCGTTCGGACACGTTCGTTCGTCAGTAGCTCATCAGTTTCAGCCAGGCAGTTGCGAGCGGGACCTGTATTTTTTGTGTGCTGCGACTAGCAAGAGAAAAAAAAAACTGTTCTGTCTACTGTCTAGTTAGCAGCTCGCACTGGGTAAACTAATCATAATTGGCTCAACTATCCCCGTAGGTATAGTAAACAAGAGTATTTTGTACATTCCCATACTAGATGACTTCAAGTTAGTTTTGATGCTTAAAAACCTCAAACATCAACATGAAAAGTTCTCGATGAAAATATCGCGACACAAAACATGACCTACTCTAGGCTACATTTATTTGTAGGACTTGAAATGACGTCCAATGGAATCCCGGTTTCCAAATATAGCGTGAACTATTGATCGAGTGGGATCAGGAAGCGGCGCCATATTTAGATACAGCGGCGATATTGCCTGTGCCTAATGTGGTGTTGTGCCGAAAGGGTTACATCTGAGAGGAATAGCGCAATATGTTTGGAGAAGGGTTCTGTCTACATAAAGATGAACAAGCTTTGTGATAAATGTCGATATTGTGTTCTGTCTGCCTTTGATAAAACTTTGTTGCCTTTTATTTGGTCCGAATTTCTTTCATCTGTTTGTAGGTTGAAATACACAGGGTGACTTAATTCATCTGTGATATTTTAGGGAGTGCAAGTATTCATAAATGTAATCAAAGTTCACGTTACAATCGAATATGATACCAAAACATTTTTGTTCGTACTAGCTTGTGCCTGCGCATGCGTGTAAGTTGGAATTTTCCCAAGTAAACATAACACCAGGATTAAAAGTATTATAATTATGACCTTATCCAGGACATGGTCCAAACGTGTGCCAACTTTTTATACGAATCCGTTCAGTCAACAACGAGAGAAGGTAAGTATAAATAATACGAATCTATACTTCTATACTATAATATTATAAAGACGAAAGATTTGTATTTTCGTATGTAACGACTACTTAAACTTAAAAACTACTGGACCGATTTAAAAAATTCTTTTAGCAATAGATAGCTTCATTATGAGCGAGTAACATAGGCTATATTTTATCTCCGTACTCCCACGGGAACGGGAACTATGCAGATGAAACCGCGTGAGGTCCGCTAGTTTCTAAATAAAATGCAAAATTGAAATAGATATATTTTTGCGTTTTTGAGGTTCTTCCTATAATAAAAAAAAAACTCATTTTTAGTACATTTTACCCCTCAAAAGATTACAAGTGGGGTACAAGGGTCTTAATGTGTATGTGCAAAGCAAGGGTTGTATCAGTCATATTAACTCTGCAGTCTGCCTAGTAAGTTTACCCTGTAACTAAGTATCCAGTTACAGGCCAATGTTATTCATAACACAACGAATTTAATCTTTTTTTTAACGTCTACCGTTTCCTTTAAAAATTCAAAAAAATTCAAAAGTCATTTATTCAAATTAGGCTGAGTGCCAGCACTTTTTGAACGTCAAAGTTCTACATAAAGACAGTCCCCCAAAACGCCCGCCCGTCACCACTTCCTAGTGTTTTAGCTGGGAAGAAGAAGTGGCGCAACAAACTCCCCAGCAACACATCTGTCTGTTGAGTTATAAGAACTATCACTTATACAAAGGTATGTAAGTAGTCAGTATTCTTACAAAGAAAACAATACAACAAAGGTAACACGTAAAAACATAAAACTTAATAATTCGCTACTTGTAAGCTAGCACACTCCATTATGCCAGCATAAACAGACAAACTCAAGCATAAAAACAATATCAAATCAAACTAAATAAGCCTCCAGACATGAAGGGTGTGCCCGCTTACACGTACAGAGGGTAGAATTTAATAAAAAGATCTGTGACTCGACGCCACAAGTGATAAACCAGGGCCATCAAAATTAAACATTAAGCATATAATCGTTATAACAATAGTAAAATCCATGGCTAACAAGACGACCTTTCACCACAAGCAGCACCCGTTCACGAGCATAACGCAAAGATCAGCCA
>NDFZ01005338.1:60965-123753 GCA_002192655.3 Mamestra configurata
TCAAAAGTCATTTATTCAAATTAGGCTGAGTGCCAGCACTTTTTGAACGTCAAAGTTCTACATAAAGACAGTCCCCCAAAACGCCCGCCCGTCACCACTTCCTAGTGTTTTAGCTGGGAAGAAGAAGTGGCGCAACAAACTCCCCAGCAACACATCTGTCTGTTGAGTTATAAGAACTATCACTTATACAAAGATATGTAAGTAGTCAGTATTCTTACAAAGAAAACAATACAACAAAGGTAACACGTAAAAACATAAAACTTAATAATTCGCTACTTGTAAGCTAGCACACTCCATTATGCCAGCATAAACAGACAAACTCAAGCATAAAAACAATATCAAATCAAACTAAATAAGCCTCCAGACATGAAGGGTGTGCCCGCTTACACGTACAGAGGGTAGAATTTAATAAAAAGATCTGTGACTCGACGCCACAAGTGATAAACCAGGGCCATCAAAATTAAACATTAAGCATATAATCGTTATAACAATAGTAAAATCCATGGCTAACAAGACGACCTTTCACCACAAGCAGCACCCGTTCACGAGCATAACGCAAAGATCAGCCATTACCCCCCTCGCCATATTTGAGGGAAAGAGGTAACCCGACCCCCGACGCTACCGCAAGCAGTAAAATCTAAGGGAGCATGACGAACTTGCTGCCGGTTGCTCAGGATAGAATAAAATCATACAACTGTCGAAGTCACTAGTTAATCACATGTTGCAATACAATACTTTGTTCTTGTTACTGTATTTAAATAAAACGAAAGCGCGTTTCCCGACCTATATACATGACACGCAAAGACTTAGAACACAGGCCATAAATTTTGAGCAAACGTGACGTTTCTTTTATGGTCCGATCATCATGAATAGTCGTGTTTGAACTATGCTAGTCACAGTTTTGACTTCTGACACGTCATATTGCATGCAATTCGTTTGAGTATGTCTGAGTATTTACGGCTATTCCCGGAGCGGCGCTTAAAATGACTTTCAAATAACTGGCTGATCAATAGCAGATGTTAAGGCGTGAACACACTGGGATCATTTTCAGAGTAGCACGTTTTCGTACTCAAGTGCAATGTAGTTATGTATGGATCTAATGATACTAAAAAACATCGATTCGAGATTTCCACCTACAAAATAATTTATTAATGTAGCATTGTAACCCTAGGATCATTTTGAGAGACAGAGCAATGCCAAACAGAAGTGCGGACGTTATATTATTAAACTGGGCTTTATTAAGTGGGGTCTGTTAAAAATATATTTGGCTAAATTTTGCGTAGTTTTCGGGTAAGTAGGTACATATTTATTTATGTGCCTAAACACACAAACACTCTTTCAACTCTCATAAATCAAGTGACGCGTGATATTATTTGGTCTTCACACTCGATTAGACCCCGAGTTAGGACAAACAAGAGAATTTTATCAGCTTATTACTTCCAAACTTAGTTATGAGAGACCCTGGTTTTGATATGCCTCCCCCCACCCACCGGCTTGCGTCCATGTTGTTGTAATATTGAATGTTAGTTTAGGCAGGCAGCTGTGAAGGGAGTAAAATAATAGTTGTATACAGTTTTGAGTAAAGGGCAGGGAGGGTATCATGTGGATTTTGATGTTGAGTGGTCTCGTGTTATGGTATTCAGATGTTATTGTTGGAAAATACCTACTCGAACCGTTTCTGCTTACGTCTATACCCAAGTACATTAAAAGTTCGTAATTTTCCAGATCTAAAACACTTTTTAAATAGCTGACAAACAATAGTTAAAACATTATTCCTTACGTCGTCAACTAAATAAATAAAATAGCCTAAAACCTACCTCTAAAACCATCTTTGAAATGCAACACAAAGGAACCTCAAACGAACATTCAAAAATTCACAAAGGAAATCTGCACAGACGGCAAATGAAAATGAAAGAAAAAGAGTGGGCCTGAGCACACTAGCGCCGCGCCCGGTGTGCCTCCATCACGGCGTCATATTTCATGACGTTCCTCCGATTCCGCAGACACTTGGATTATTTTAAAGATATACCGTTTATACCGCAAACTGTATCATAGAAATTCAAGGTTTACCGCGGTGCCGATTTGCTAATTTTGCGTTTTGCATTGTAATAATTCTGGTTAGGGTTATTTCTCTGGCCTGCCTCTGGGGACGTACTGTTCCTCTAAACTGCATACCGGATTTCAATGTGATTTTCACCATCATTTAGAAAATTCATTACGGAATGATTTGTAGGTATTTGTAAATCGTCGTCGAATACTTAGTGCGACGCCGAAATAAAGTAGTGTTTCAATACAATACAATCAATGAAACATTTGTCATCGCCGATTAATTTTATAAGCGATATTAATATATAATATATCGACTGCAACAAGCTGGTCAGCTAGAAGCACACTACACTGTCCTCCACTGAAGCGCGCTCTATTGGTAGTACCTACTCGTGTATTTACTTGTAGCTGGGCTACAAGAGCCCTCCAGTAGAAGTTGCTGCGAGCCATATCTGAACGCAAGCTTTTATACACACTTATATTTATACGAGTATGTATAAATATGAGTGTGAATATGTAATACAGTACCAAATTACACGGGGAAAATGACAAATGGGAAATGTCGACAGTGTATTTAAGATGTTGTCCTAATATGTTAAGTACTAAAATGTGAATTTTAACTCACTGGCAACTTTTCCGGGGGTGACTCATGGATTGAATGTTAATAACCAAAGTTAGTGAACACAAAATAATGAATGAGTCTAAGTGCAAAAACAGCGGCACCACCTCAGTGTTAAGAAAAGTGTCATTTAGTGCCAACTCAGAATTTGCATAGTGAACTAGAGACTTTAAGAATTATATTGTTAATCATCTTGTGTGTAAAACCTCTTCTTAATTCATTGTCCTCGTCCTCTTCTGTGCCCCTCGGCAAGATGTTCGGTGTAATGCCACAGAACACTGATTGTTATGACGCACGCGCCTATAAAGCGATGAACTTGCCCAACATCAATTAGTGCACTACACGGCGACCGCGACCGGGTGCATTCTTAACATTACCAACATTCCTAACATTTATTAAAATTTATCATTATTTTATTAACAAGACATTAGATTTAGTTGACGTAGTTTACTTTGTGAACAGTGAATAGATCTTTAGTTAACCTCGCAACGTTGACTTTTATTTAACAAACATTCCAAACACTCGTAACTGTAGCACCGCACAACCTTCGCTATGCGTTTTGGGGAACAAGTGGATTTGGGGAACAGTGGATTTCTTAAAAAATTTTAGGAGTGGCCCCACAATCAAATGGTTCATATTCATGTGCACTCCCAGAAACAACACCCAGTATAATTCCTGTAGTGTTCCTTCTTTGAGGTTTTTCGTATATAACGTTTTCAGTTTTCTACTAGGTAATAAAACAGTAATTGTTATTCTTTAATCTAATTAACTTAAAAGTTGTTTCATTCATTTATATTAGTGAGGTTCTAAAAAATAATACCATTTTGTCCTCGCGTGGGTCTAAGACCACAAATAAAGTACATGAGCAAATCAACAGGTCACCAATTTAAAGTCAAGCTGAATATCTTTTACTAGCAATATATCACGCGTCACGTACTCCAACATAATTTCATTCCCGAACCAATCTCACAGTCAAACTCACATATTACTAAAACATTCCTTATTCTCTCATATACTGAAGAAACCACATCTTATTGTAATTCACGACTCTTTCGCCACAAAACAGAATTCTTCGGAGCATTGGCACCAGGTGGCGCTGTGATCCCTCTTATATTATACACGAGTTCTCGATACGTCGAGTACGTGTTTATATTTACTTTCATAAGAGTTTGGGTAGTCTGTTGGTGGATAGTCTGGCTTCCAAGAAGGTGGATTCGTTTTATCCTGTGGTGAGTCTAATAAAAGCTGGTTTCAATTACTTGAAGTTGTTTGTCCATTTCTTAATGTAAAGTTCAATGCTGGACATAGAGTACCTAGCCAGAATCACAATTTTTAGGTTAAAATACCCATACGTGAGCACAATAATCTATTCCCAATATAAATTGGGCTGAGTTGGGTTTTGTTTTCAGGTTAGGAAAAAAACCAGGTGGAAAATGGCGTCCATCAGAGCTCATTACATCATAACGCACTTAACTGGCAAAACGATGGTGAAGTATAGCCACGGCTCCGCCTTATCCTTTAGAAAATACAGACGTGGTGTAACATAATTCTAATCGAACAGTTTAGGTATTTGCTTTAGCAAAAATATCATTTTCAGAACATTCCTAGTACTCCACATCCCTTCGGTAATTAAGCATTACCGGCGGTACGAGAGCCGCAGCTGGTATGGATGTGATCCCTCTTATTCAGCGTCCCCAATAAATAGCTGTATAGTGTACGTGTTGATAAACTACGTATGAACTTGGACGCGCCATGTTGGGCACTCTATGTGCGAGGATATTATATTATTTGCATAATATATTGTACCCAGGCAAGGTTCGGTTCTTGCTAGGGTTAGGTAATTTAGGATAGAAGATAGTGTAGGTGTTAATTTCAGGTCCTTATTGATTATTCTGGATTCTGTACTTGATTATCGCCGACCAGACACGTGTTAATTAAGAGTACCTCGGCTAAATTCATTGATGTCCAACTTAAGTCTCATTTCTTTGTTTTTTGGAGTGAAATTTTAAGGTTCAAGGAAATCATTCAATATACTGGTCTTTGCAACAAAACTTTTTCTATTATTATTCTGACATTATGAAAATTATACTGTTTGATCGAAAAAAAAAACAGATGTTTTGGGATATTATGGCCACAAATCTACCAGTAGACACCAGATTCCGGTAAAATTTGAAGCCAGACACTTGGTGAAGGACTAAGTTCAGCAGTGGACGTCTGTCGGCTGAAGTGATGATGGTGATGACGTCAAGATCGTCTTTTATTACATAGGCTGAGATTACCTATAATCCTACATGCAGACATGTTCTCGTCTACATCTTGCACTTGCCGGTCTACAGTGTAATATAAGCTATTACAATGTGGAAACGTAGTGGATTGTGCATTACTTATAACTCACTGTGTTTCTACATATTATATACAATGTTCAATTAGTTGTTTTCCAAAATAAAATAAAAAAATAGTCGTACGATAGTGGCTAAGCAAAACGTCAAAAATGTATGTGATTGACAAACGCTGTCAAAATGTCACGTGATTAATTCCATTCATCACTTAGTCTAGCGTCTCTTATGACCGGTTTCTGAAAAGTGTGTTATCTGATTTATAAACTTCTAAAGTCACTCCACTAACCTTAATCCCGGCACATCGTCGAGCTGTGTGCCGTCAGGCTGCTGCCATGCGATCTGCGGCGAGGGGAACCCGTGCGCCGCGCATGATGCCCGCGCCCCGGTGCTGTTGGAGAACACCAGCCGCGGCGGCGGCTCCATCAGGAACACCGGCCCGTGCTCCTGGCCTTCACCACCTGGAGAGAGAATATGGAGTTTAGGAAAGAAGTTGTTTCAATATTCTGTTGTAGGTATTGCAAAGTCGTTGCGGAATTTGTTGGAAAGAGTCACCGCGGCCCTGGAACGCAAAGGGCTTTAGAAGGAACACGGATGGGTTTTAGTCAGTAAGAGTCTGACACGCTCATCCGCTCCACCCAGAGCGGAAGAAGTCATTTGACGATTTTCCATTCTAAAAAAAAAAGGTATTGCAAAGTCTAAATTTGAAAGCTTAAATCAAACCACACCAAGATACCCATTTTTTTATGAATATGGTTGTATAACTGATATCTAGAAAGAAAATACATAGCTTTAATATAAAGTTTATTTCAAGTCAAAATCTCAAGTACATATAATAGGATCTGCCTTAACGGCCAAGTCAACATCGACATCTTCTCGGACTCTCTCTCTCTCTTGCCCAATTTAAGTCGAAAATTATATAGTTGGATTGATGATTCGTAGTCCCTTTTATTTTATCCCTTTTATGTTATTTATTGATGCTTAGGATATTTTAAGTAATGTTTTAGTATTTTATGTAATTTAATTCAAGTTTTGTAATTTAATATAATTCAACTATTTTAATCTTATTAAGTCTCAATTTGTTAGTGTTAATTATTTTTTACTATTTTTGTTTAAACCATTTTTAATAATTACAATAAACCACTCGCTCTAAGAAAGTTGTGCATGCCTGTTAGTGGCTTATTTACACAGGACCCTCGATGCCATAACTTATGTGATTAATTTTGTAAATAAGCTGTTCGTGTCCCTTATTAAATAAAATAAAAATAAATAAATGTCCAACCGAAGTAACAATAGTTCAAAGGGGCCCAAAAAAAGAAGGCTACTTTATAAGTAAAAACTACTATTTTTCAAAAAAAAATAGTTTTAGTAGTAATAGTAGTCTTGCCGAGGGGTATCCCTTTACCCCGTAACTGAGCTCTCAGTAAAATATTGGAATTCAGGTGGATTCGTTTCGTCTAGAAGCCAGTCCAAATTATTTGAGAAAAGGCTGGACCGATGATGATGACAGTTAGGTACCTATTTGTCCAACTCGATATAGTCAGCCTAGGAAAATCATGCATTGTTACTTTGTAGGAATACTACCTGCTTCTAGTACCACAGAATGAAACGAGAAAATATGTGAAATATTAATACCAGTTTAACCCTCAAAACGACATAAAGCGAGTACTTACAACGTGTGAACGAGCAGCCGAGCCGATCCGTTACTTACATCACCGAGAACGTTACATTGTTACCCCTTCCCCAAAGATTTATAAATATAACTTCTATAAATAGAAAGTATGGAATGTTCCGGAAAAATTTGCTGTTTCCGCGAAACTGCTCGGGTTACGATAACTTACTTACATTTCAGCAATTCTTACAACTTTGCCATTTGTATTGTATTTTTATAAAAGGAAATCCTATTATTTTGCTCCAATAGACCCTCCACAAACTTCGTAATCGTAATTGGGCACTCTGTACAATTTTTGGCAAACCCGAAAATATAAAGACTGCTATAAAATTCAACAAAGGGTTCTCTCCAAGGGATTGCAAATTTTTAGACAGTCGTTAAGGTCTTTATTAACGCAATAGAGTTGTTTTAGCCACGAGGTTAAACTTCGATTAGATCCCGACGTACCTGCCTAATGATGCCGCTATACAGATAAAATAACTTGTTAAAAACTAACTTTGAAAATGAACACTTAATTTCGGGGACTGCTCTGTCGAAAATGTTAAGTTGCCCATTTAAAACTTTTCGATGAGATGATTACTTTTAAAATTTTATAAAGGTAATTCTATCTATTAATTTAACGTCAAAAGTTTTTTTCAGTGAAATTCAGATGGTATATTTTCTATATTGAAAAAATTGGTTGTCTGTTAAGTCGGTTTACGGACGATAGTTTAACGTGACAACGTCATAACAAAACATTGATGAAATAATCGTAACTTTACTATGAGCGTAACGTTACAATGAGTCATCCTTTTTCGTGCGTGTAGCCAGCGTTCATCGATTTATTAGACGTTGTCACGTCAAAAACACAATATAGAAAATATACCATATGAATTTCACTAATTTATCACTACGTGTCTATTTATTTATTTATTTGGTTAACCAACAATTGTTTACACATCAAATCACAGTTACATTTATTCAATCGTCTACCTTTATATATTCAAGCTAACTTGATCTAGTTTGATTAAACTTCAATGCATGACTGGTGACAAGAAACCAAGGCAGTGAAGCGAGCCAGTCGCAATCAAATATACTTAAACGAATTTCCAGGAATGGACTCCGGACTTCTGTAGGTATGTTCGTCTGCACCAAGATATTGTAGTGAGCGAACAATCGAGGAACTTGCGCAGATTGTGACCATTGATATATTGGCTGCATGACTTTGTACCTTCGAACTTACATACAGGGTGGAATGAAGTTTCAAGCATGTGATTGCTTCTGATTGAAAGTCAGTGTGAAATTTACATTTTTTTTTTCCTTAACCTATTGTGTCCCACTGCTGGGCAAAGGCCTCCCCCATATCCTTCCAGACATTCTTTTCTTGTGCCACCTCGAACCAGCCTTCGCGGTGTGCATCCAAGTCATCTCTCCACCGCTTTCTGGGCCGGCCTCGGCGACGCAGTCCATCCTCTGGCACCCATTGCGTGGAGACTTTTGCCCAGCGGTCACTACGCAAGCGGCTGGTGTGACCCGCCCAGTCCCATTTCAGCCTGNTTTTAGCCTACGTCAATGATACCGGTTTTGGAGCGCAGCGTGGTGTTCCGTACTCTATCAATTCTTTTTAAACCTAAAATACTGCGCTCCATTGCCCTGTGACATACCCCAAGGCGGAACTTTTGCGATTCGGTGAGTGAAATTTACATAGATGTTAAAAAAATATATATAAAATATATTCGGGTTTGATATGAATAAGGTGGTTGCTAATTCCAAATTTATCGTTTGTCTCTAGTTAATATGATCTATCTTAAAATACAGGGTGTCCCAAAAGTGCGTGATCATATTTAAAAGTGATCTATAAGAGGGTAGCTGTTATACAGTAAGGAAAAAATAGAAAAAAATTGGTTGGCTGTAAAGTAGGTTTACGGACGATAGTTTAACGTGACAACGTCATACACTTATACGTCATAACAAAACATTGATGAAATTATCGTAACGTTACAATGAGCGTAACGTTACAATGAGTCATCCTTTTTATGCGTGAAGACGGCGTTTATCGATTTATTAGACGTTGTCACGTCAAAAAGAAAAAAAAGGCTTAAAAAGCTGACTATAAAATTACTAAAGAGTTCCAAACAAATTGACAAATCACTTTTCAATCAGTTTGATGCAGTTGGTGGCAAATCTGTAATTGAACTAAATATAAATGCCACCAACTACAACCAACTGCTTGAAAGTCATTTATTCGGCGCTTTTTAGTCGCCCTTTATGATCGGGTTTTTTTCGAAAAAAGTATTTTTTTGTTTTGCTAGTGTTTCTTTACTATATATCAGATACCCAACGTCACCTTTAAATCTGACCACGCACTTCTGATACACCCTGTATAATCAGACCGAGTTCAGGACACCTACTCAAAAATGAGGTCACACAGTATTTTGCATTCAGCCAGGCAACCTAGCCGTCGAAACATCGAAACCAAAAATGTTTGCATTCAATCCGGAGCTTGTTATCGTTCTGTAGATTCCGGGTTAAACCGAGATTTGTCAAATTAGACATCGGGTTAACTGCCTTAACGTGGTTACCGCCGACAGACAGACGGCTGCCTTGATATGTATAATACGCCATTTGAATTTCAAACGCCGTTCCTCCGTGAACTGGATTCAACTAGCGTTTGCCACAATGTTATGTTGGAATTAACATAATAATGTGTTATATAACAAAGTTTGGATTATGGGGACTCGGATTGGATTATTGTTGCTTCGAACTGGTTGCGGATCAATTCAGTTTGGCACAAGTTTGTTTGGGATCTGTTGCGGTGTTGTTCTAAGTTCTGGTAAAGATTTTTCACAATATGTAGTTATTGGTCTATATCTCACAAATTGTTCGTCTAAATAAAATGTCATGAAATTATATTGGTTTATTAAAAGCAGTACTTGATACCATAAGTCAAACACTTTTATTATGGGTAGCTACTAGAGTGATTTTATTTGTTTTACCATGTGATAAAACGTTTTCCATTATTTTATTTTTCATTTAACAAAGCATACTCAAAACTTCTCACACACCGCTTCAGCCGCCAATCATCTAAATATAGAAAAGCCTCACTCATTAAATTCGCACCTTCCTAGTTGGTACCGTCAGCAATACACGAGCGCAGACGGCTTCTATTTGCGCGCGCATAAATATGCAGTTTCGTGCCTTGTGACGTCATAGTATCGCAACGTTTCGGAGCGCCCTGTCGCTGAATGATCTAATTTTGCTATCTGTACACAGGCTTGCAAGAATGTTTGAAGAGTTTTTTACAGGACTTTTTTGTTTCTGTAAAGGGAATTGCTAAATCTTGATACGGATTTGGTAGCTCGGTGAAGTTTCAAAGTATTAACATAATTAAGCCCAAGCGGGTGTTGTGATGCAATTTCGGATTTCCTTTGTCCATTGGTAGATAACGATGTTTTTTGTCGTTTTTATTTTCTCCAAGATTTAGGTAGGATTACAGTTTAAATTGATACTTTAATAACTGTTGGACTAAAGACTCTCGTCCTAACTTTTTTTTATAATAACAGCTATACATAACTTGACGGCCCCTAGAACAGTTCTGTGCCACTTGCATCCGACGCCCCCTCGCACTCACGAGGTCATCGCCTTACTAATTCTAAGAGCTACGAGCTGCGTCAGCTATTTTCTTTTTCAAAGATTTTAGACTGGAAGATGAACTAGGTAGATTAGAGGTAAATACACAAAAAATTGCAATCAATATTGCAACATCTACCTCTGCTGGGAAAAACGCTTCGTTTCTCACAAAGAAGCCGGAAAAATCTGATTTAACTTTCGCAATTCAGTGACCCAATATTTTTAAAAGCAAAACAAAAACATAGCGCCCGTACTTTTGTACGAACGGATAAAAAAATCCTTGAAACTTGGAACGTTTAATACTTTTATCTTGGCCGTGTCGCTTTGTACCTGTGTAGTGACACGGAATAGATAGGAACATAGAAGGTTGGTTTGGAACAACGAGCGACAACGCATGCATAAATAGACAAGAGTCGTGTGTCAAGTGCATTCACGACAATGGATGGGCAAATGGTTAAAATCGAATGTCCGCAATCAGGTTTAAACCTGATTTTCAGTTTTTGTTGAGGATTTAAACGTGTTTTAACAGCAGGTAAGATTACACATAAGATTCTTATCGGCATTCGTTTAAGTCAGTTTTATCAACGCTACGTGCGCGGTATGTCTTTACGCTCATTTTAGTTACATCGAAGCAGTTGTTGTATGAAGTTGGCTTTCTGTACATATCCATTCTGTGTCTCTGACGTCACTCTTTGTGCACGTTCGGCTCAAAGAATCTGTCGCGTCGATTGTCTGGATGCTGCTATGAAATCTAGGACACAAATTAAGGTGTTCTCTTTGTGAGGACTTAAGTAGATTTAATATGAATGAGGTTTTGTTTAGAGCTTGTCGGTTAAAGTGGTTTTGTGTACCATGTACTTTAATGTATGTACTGAATTAATGGCTCTGGGATTTGATTTCATGATTCCAAGAACCCACTCAATCAAATCAGATTATCTGTTGGAAGTTACCGTTAGCTTACTAAAGGTAATTTGATGAATTACATAGGCAAATTGTTATAAAGAAATTGGTTATGATAGTTAGAAATAATATTTAGTGATTAAATTAATTGTTATCTTTTTTATTTAAATATACCAAGGAAAATTTAATAGTGAAAAAAAATGTCCTTAAAAACCCTTTTAAATGAATCAAAGTCATGATGTAACTACTACTGACTGATAACAACCGTAAACCAATTAAACAAAACCCTTTCATATAAATTATCTTCAACTAAATAAACAAAGGAACATCATTCTTAATTTCCCAACTTGTCGAAACCCCAACGGTTAAGTGAAGCCCAAGTTTTAAGACATGTATAAAGTTATACAAGTGCTGTCACCCGGGGGTGCAAGTTCGTTTATGATATTATTATTGCCCACTTTGAAAGCACACTTCAGACTTCAGAGAACACAAAAAAAAACCGGAAAAATGTCCGGACTAGCATACGAAGGGTTCCGTGCCTTCTTACGAAATTACAAGTAAACAAAAAAAACTTTTACAAAAAAAAAAAATTCAAAAAAAAAAGCCGACTTCCATATAAAAAACACTACAAAGTCGGTGGCAGTCGGTTTTTTTTTTGTAAAAAGTTTTTTATTTTCCACTTTTTAGTGGTGATACCCCACAACTAAGTGACATTATTCCCATAATGAGTGGTTAAGGAGTTTCTTTGTGTGCCTTCGCAGTCCAAATCCACACCAGCTCATAGTTAAATATCTACTTTGCTTTGGTACTAGTTTTTACTAATTTTAAGGTAAAGAGGTCACTGGTTTATCTTTGAAGTTCCCAGTACAGTGCAAATGCAATATAGCTATAACTAAACCCAATGCAAAAAGAATCATTAAGATCGGTTAATGAACAATAAAGTTTTGCCCGAATAGATAATCCCAAACATGTTAATTCAGGTTGACTTGTTTGCATCTGCCTTCCACCGCTTCAAAGCCTACCGGCGTGATGTTACGTTATGAACTGGTGTAATAAATTAACAGACATGCGATTTCAGCAATCCCTGGAGATTTGCTATCATTTATTGAAGAATTCCGTTGCCTACCTCCGAAATCCTTCATCAGATCTTCACCGGATTGCAATGGAGCTAGTTTGGAAAAATATTCTTTCAAACAAAAAAAGAATCATCCAAATCGGTTGACAATTGGAGTAAATATCGCTGATCTAACAAATGTCCTGGGATCCCAGCATCAGATCCTAACTTATACCTTCCATCATCAGCTCAGCAAGATGAGATGTTAATTACCAGGCACAATTATCTGAATTGCGTTAGAAAATATATGAAAAACAATGTATGTGCCTTTAAAATTTGAGGTTTGCCCTCGATATCCCTAGGATCCCATCATCAGATTCTGACTTGGTGCCAATGGGACCACCTTAGGAGTATAGGCTTTCGAATAAAAAAAGAAACATCAAAATCCATTCATAATTGACCGAATGATCGCATAACAAACATACAAAAAAAAAAACATACAGTCGAATTGATAACCTCCTTCCTTTGGAATTCGGTTGAAAAATACGACCGACATCCAAATAAAAAAACTACATAGTATTGAATAAGTTTAATTACAGCAGTCGGTGTTATTGGTGGTGATACCCCACAACTAAGCAGTAATTGACGGAATGATTGAATAACAAATACACAAAAAAAGTCGAATTGAGAACCTCCTCTTTTTTTGAAGTCGGTTTAAAAAGAACCCTCGTCGAAATATAATACGGTTTTAGAACTCTGGTTCCATGTATAGTAACTTGGAACTCTGTCATATGTCAGTGTTTTTGCGAAATCATTTTGAACATATAACTTGAACGCTATTTATAGGCACGCGCCGCCGCGCCGGGCCCCCGGCCGGTACCGCCGCAACCGCTATGTCCCTGCGTTTTAAAACTGTAATATCTTCGAAAATATGAATTTAAATTTGATGCTGTAAAGAACCATATTGATCTATATTTAATGCACAATGTATTTAAGGTACTTAATTGGATATGGATTAATGATCTATTGCTTAAAATCGCTTCGCAAATAAGCCATTATTTCTCGTAAAAAGTAAAGGAAAAAAAATGGTTATTGCGGGTTATCCCTAAGAGATAGACCATTGCAATATTTTTGTAGACCTTTTTAAGGTGAACAATACTGTAGTACATTATTTTGATCTATCTCGTAGGGTTCAGCCATCGGTTGCAATGTAAGCGCAAAAAATGTTTATAATTATTGACCTCTAAAATTATCAGTGTTTCTCTTCTATGTATGTATTATACATATAAACCTTCCTGCTTAATCACTCTATCTATTAAAAAAACGGCATCAAAATCCATTGCGTAGTTTTAAAGATCTAAGCATACATAGGGACAGACAGACAGCGGGAAGCGACTTTGTTTTATACTATGTAGTGGAGATACACCCCTATGTCAGACAGATGGATGGACAGCTTAAACTTCCTTATAAGTTTTTGTTGCTCTCGATAAGAAGTAGGTGCTGTACTTGAAATAGATTCTTATTTAGGAAAATTACGCTTACACAATAATACATCCAAATATAAAGATGGAGGATAGAAAAAAACTTTATTGGACAGAAACTGATTTGTATTTGATAATATATTTTCAGATAGAACGCCTTATAAATATTTCACGAACGTATTGTTACTAAACGTAGGTATGGGTAACATAATTTCAAATTACAACACTAGCAAGTTAAATTCTGCGACAAACGATTTCAGGCTCAATTAAGCGATGTTATTTACATTGTACGCGAGTGTCCACGACAACGAAATGTAATGTAACAGCACTTTATGAGTGTGTGATAATACACAAAATTCACGTGCGATACACACTAAATAATTCTAGTTTATGTCAGGCGCTGTAAAAGCTTTTATGGTAATTTATTTATATTTTAAATTACACCTGAAAACTTTAAATTGCCTAGCTTTGTTTAAATGGTCTCCTCTCCGAACAGCTTTGCGACAGATCCTAACTAGCTGCTTTTGATTGTTGTTTCCACGATGAAATTGTCATCATTTTTAGGGTTCCGTACCCAAAGGGTCTGTCTGTCCGTCTGTCGCCAGGCTGTATCTCATAAACCGTGATAGTTAGACAGTTGAAGTTTTCACAGATGATGTATTTCTGTGGCCGCTATAACAAATACAACAGATATTTAACGGCAAAAAAGTCACGTTTGTTGTATGGGAATACAACAAACGTGACTTTTTTGCCGTTTTTATAGATAATGGTACGGAACCCTTCGTGCGCGAGTCCGACTCGCACTTGGCCGGTTTTCATGTAAACCAAGGTTATCAGTGAATGTCACCGTGTCACTTATGACAATTCTGACAATCTGACTGTAGCTACAACAGCCATACTTGTGCTCATGGCGCACAATGTGAGGACCTTAAAATCGTTAGTAACGGCATCTCAATCTTGCTTAGTGTGTGCGATTTAAAGCCGACCTGCACTAGCAGTAGAATGCTATAGGTATGGAAATATTATCTCCTCTGGTTTCAATCGCGTGACTGTAAAAAAATATCCCAAGGGAATACACATACATACATCCGGGATGAAACGTATCCTATGTATAGTTCCAGGACATCATTTACTCGTGTGTATGATTTTTTGTAGTTCATATGAGGCAGTACAGATGCAACTACAGTTTCACCCGCGTCCCCGCTCAAATTGGGTCCCCGTATGTTTCCACGTAATGTTTTACGAGTTGGACGTGACGTTGCCAACATAATGGCGCACTTTGCTGAATATCACACAAACTGGACAAATAAAGTGTTTAATACAGCTGTAAATAATTTACACCTAAGTTGTTGAACAAATTGGTGTTAGTACAGTTAACAAAAGAGTTATTAGAAATACAGGCAAAATTTACCTGCTGAACTTTACAGCTGCTTAATTTTATGGTCATCATTTTAATTATATAGCATAATAACTACTGCCAGTGACTCTGCCCGCGTGAATTTCGGGTAATAAAACTATCCCAAGGGAATAACTCTCGGAATAAAAAGCCTATGTGATTTCCAGACTATAATCTATCTCTTTACCGAATTTCATCCCAGTCCGGTCAGATGATAGAGTAACCTTCATTGCATAGCCTGTCAACATACCTCTTTTGTGAAAAAAAACCAGCTTTATTTCTAGCCAGTTTTTCGGGTTTAAGTAAATTGTTTTGCTTTCCAATTTTGTTCACATAAAGGTTATGTTCATTGTACAACGAAGTATGACTGTTATTATTGAAGTGCTATTCTCTAAGTTGTTTTTCATCTATTTTCTTTGGCTTCGTAACAAGATGAGAAAAAAAGAAAGAACTTACCTTGATATGAGCAATAAAGAGATTATTGTTACGCGTCGTCTACTCTCCGAGATTACTTTTTAAATATGGTGGTGTTGCTATCAGAATTTTGTAGCTACAAAGAATTATTTAACGAGCAAATAAAATCGGGGTTTCATGAACAACGTGACGTGTGTTAGAAAGAGACAAAAGTATACATGACAGATACCACTTGTCTTCAAAGTGTTAATGATTCTGGGGCAGGGGCTGGTACCTGTGTTGATCATTGTATAATCAAATTCCCTTATACTCGCATTGAATGCTGTGCGCTCCGTTTGACCCGAATAAAAGTAAAGTCCAATTGTAATTAAAACACAAGCTCCAAACTCAACCCATAAAGAAAACGAAGCAGTCGTAACCAACATTTAACATTACTTCTCTCCACACATTATTTACTTATCATTTGGCCTATTTTTTAACATTGTCAACAAAAGTGTTTCAACTACCCACAGTTCAAATTGAAACGAACACAACAACAACAATAGGGGCAACAATTCAGTTCGTCATAACTCTATGCTCTTTTGTTTTTGATTTTTTTTTAAAAGCTCCGCGTACAATGGGGAACAAAAGCATATATTTTACCCAAATAAAAGTTTAGGAGTTTGAAAAATGGGTAAGAACGATGTTAAAATGTTGCCGGCGGCTGCGCGGCCGGGCGCGGGTAGTAGCGAGCGTCACTCACCATTTATTTGGAATTGGACTGAAGGTTCCATGTCTGTGTTTTTGTAGATAGTGTATGCTCAAAGACATGTCAGCTGTCATTTGGGAGACATGGGTTGAAAAAAGATCTGATTCTGGTTTGGGTTTCGTTTGAATCTTAATTAATTAAATTCACTTACCACGCGAAATAAATTTACGATTCAGACTATCTACTTATTTCTTAATAATATTATCGTGTATTTTCCTTTGTCGCAATATATGAAAATGTGAATACTTTTCGGACGTATTGCGTGAAAATCGTTATAACAGTAATAAATAAGGCTTGTTGTGGAACGCGATTCAATGGAACTATAAAAACGAGAAATAACCCGTTGTTCGGATGAAACGCGTTATATTTCGCAGAATTTTGTAGCTTACACCATTTTAAGCTTGTTTTATGACAGAAAATCGAACATTTATTTAAAATATATGCTATATCTAGAATTAACAATCCATCGTAAAACGTAGCTCGAAAATAAAAGGTCTGTTTTTGAAAGGTTAGCCAAAAACAAAGTATAAATTTAATATTTTTTATTTTCAAGTCGAAATATTCTATTTCAAACTCAAGCAAAAATGTTCCAATGTAAACTTAATAAAATAGTTTCAAAACAAACAGTCATTAGCTCGATTTTCATACCATAAATATTTTTTCAAATTAATATTTCTTGAGTAGTCTCTATCTATAATATCAAATTACGGCTAAGACTTCTTAAGAATGCAGCAGCTATGGCGGCTCCAATAACGGCGAAGCCTCGCAAAGAGCCGTTGTCTTGATAACCGCTTGTTTCCTCGCTGCGGGTAAGCATCCTCAACCTGGGTTACGAAGCAATCTCGAGTCCCTGCAGAAACTAATTTCAACTAAGTTTACCTTGTTTTTTATAAGCAAGTCAAACGTTGAGGACTTGGGACACTGGTTTTATAATAATAATAACCTGGTGCCTGGTGCTGCTGTAAATAACTTAGTGCCTTAATAAAGAAAAATTATTATTATTAATAACTAGTGGCTCGCCCCGGCTTCGCCCAAATGTATATAATATATTTATTTCAAAATTTGCTTTCATAAGAACCATCTCCTGACAATAACAAACACAACAACAGAAGAATTAGCGAAATTGGTCCAGCCGTTCACGCGTGATGCCGTGTCCAAGGGAAATAGGGATTAATTTTTATATATATATGGATACATTTTCTTTGTTAAGGCACCAAGTCCCAATATTAAAATTACACAAGCCTATATACAAACATTTGTCAATCACTCCAACACTAAAATACAATAATCATCAAATTCATTAGTTAATAATAAATAAATAAATCAAGTACCTCGACTTAGCACACGAGGTTGTCGACATGTGGAATGTAGACTCGGCTGTCATTGTGCCGATTGTCGTTAAAGTCAGTGGCCTCATGGCCAAAAGCTACGACCACCATCTGTCGTAGCTGTCGTTGCGCGGTTGGGTAAAAGGCCTGATACAGAAGGCAGTACTTCTCGACACGGCTCGTATTGTGAGGAGGTTCCTTTCTCTGGAACCCTAACCACCGGTAGCTTGGACCCTGCTCCCGACACCGGCGGACTACTATTTTTTTAAATTTTTAAATGTTTTTTTTTGTTACAACTGTTTTTATAAAAGAAATATTTAAAAATGTAAATTGATATGTTAAGAAAATGAAATAAACGAATTAAATAAATCATAAACTTCCAAAAAAAAACTAAGTCGATTTAAAATCGTTAAAATACAAAAACAAATTCATCAATCAACAAATTTCATAAAACTACAAAAAGTACTCTAGAATTCAATTTGCGAATAAAATCATTTAAATAAAATAATAATAAAAAAAATTAAAGTTCAATTAAAATACAATAATTATTAAAATTAGACATTCCCTTAAACAATTATAATAAAACCATCACCGTCGGTTGGCACTTCAAGCAAGTACTTTTGGATCGAACCGCACCATTCTCACTGACTACCCTCAGAAGTTGATTGGCCTATTTTTTTAAACAGCTGGAAAACAATGCAATTCGCGAGCGAAATACAGCGTGAAAGTCTAGCTCTCTCGCCTCAGCGCACATGCTCGACGCACTACAGTACCGCGGAAGTTTCATTAATATACGGTAAGCATCGTTATATTGCACCCGCATGGTATTTAGTGTCGATCTTTTAAATTTTGTCCACAACAGGCATGTGTAAAAGCAAAGACAATATGCTCGGAACAACGCCTTTTTAACACACGTGCTGCACAGCAATTACAGTGCGGCTCATTTTTAAATACGGACGATGGTTATTTAATGTTCGAACGACGGCTTTGTTATTTTTTGAGAATACTTAAACCTACGATATCATGAAAAAGTAAATGCATTTTATTTTCAATCATTTTTTTTTCTGAATGACAACTCTACACACTTAAGGACTTTTGGTTGTTTTTTGTTGTATGTTGATACAAATACGATTGGTGACCGTAACAAACATGGCTTATGATATTATAATTTATAAAGTTATAATAATTAAAATCATTAATACAAGTTGTATCATTCATGTAACTTGATAAAATGACTTTTTTATGAAATAACCATACAATCGAGTTAATGAACTTAGAGGGTTGTATTGATGATTTAGATGATTATAATTCTGTAAATAAAACGTGTTACGGTCGCGAATCATATTTTGTTCAACAAGAAAATTTAAATTTCGCGGTCTACCCTGGCGCATCCACCTTAAAACAGTGAAAGATAAACAGCTTTCACCGTTTTAAGTGTCTATGGTTGTCATTGAGTTTTTACTCAAAAACTCAATATTGCGTGTTTCGATATAAACAAAGGCTATGTCCATTCATGAAATTCATTCATAATTTTTCACAGAAATTTGTAAGAATTAGATATTTTTGGATGCCCAAACTCTTGGTATACTCTCAGGTTTATTATAAGAGGATCATTCTTAGAAACGGTGGCGCACGGTGCTTTACGTAACTCTAATTTTATTCAGCCTAAAAATATTTCGCTGTTTCTAGAATGTTCTGAAAACAAAAATGGAGGTTTGTAGACGCTCGTCCGTCACTTGGAGAGGGGAAATTATGATTATGATAGTGCCAAAGTTGTTTATTTTAATGAAAAGGTTCAGTTTAATCTTCGGCGGTAATATTCTGAGTAATTTGAGCAATTTTGGGTGAAAGTTAAACTTGGTTTCACAATGCCCTTTACTATTTTAGGATGAAGTAAACGAAGAGTAAAATCAATGTTTTAAGATTACGAGCAGCACTGCGGTAAGGCTATGAAATTAATCCTGAAGTTTTAATAATTAATAACGTTAAGTTTATACCTCAGACAAAGTAGATTTTGGTAGGTGCCTAATTGTTCAAAGGAGGTAGATTGTTTTTAGGTTCAGCGGTTAGTGTGGATTAAAGTAAAGTTGTAGGTATAATCTAAGTAGATCAAACTAATTTGTCGAAAGGTGAACTGAATCCTACCTAAGCTGAAAAAATACCAAAGATTAGCCTTTGCCAGATTCGGATAAAAGTGTTTTATGTGGTAATTCAGGTTATAAACTATACGTAAGTGTCCCAAATTTCATCCGAATGCGTTCAGTAGTTTTTGCGTGCAAGAGTACGGACATCCATCCATCTTCACAAACTTTCGATATCATGAAAAGATAAAGGACCATAATTTATGTACGGAAACAATAGAGCCACTCGAGTACTATACGTAGACTTTGCCTAAGATACTACAATCTTCAGTTCTCTACTCGATTCCAACGCAACGATAAAAGTTTGATGAAATAGTCTGAAGTATCTCGCTTCTTTACATTATCCGTATGAGTAATGTCTTCGAGTTTTCCCAAGTCAACTCCTACTAGTTCATGTTACTCGCGCCAGCCGCTGGCGCTAGTGCAAGTTACAAGTAGCTGATGTAGTTACTATATTGTTCTTCCATCGCCACGTGCTTACCTTTCATATCGGGGTTAAATCCGATTTAGAGCGACGCTGCATTTCCGTTTTATTATTTGAATTCGTGGGAATATAATATCTAACATGTTTTAAAAATATTTTAGGCTTTTACGTAAAAGCCTGAAACATTTATCGGTTTAAAACATGAATGAAGCAGTGGTTTAAAATAGTGAATATTTGTCTGCATTGCGTAAAGTCACAAATAGTAGACGATGAACTGCTGTTAAGCTGAAATAGCAATGACAATGGCATCGAGAAAGGGAAATGGCGAGACAAGTGAGACCTAAAGGATGAGCCACCGCTGGCTAAGATGGACAAAGACTGTAAGAAGGGACTATGCGACGTCGCAGGTTTACATCAATAGTGCAACCATAATTTCCTAGAACAAAGATTTCGAAACTTTTACAATGAACGATGTATTATTGAATACCTCGAAAAATTGAGAAGGTGATTTAAATCCTCCACTTTCCACCTTCAACCTTTATATTTTCTAGCCTATTTTAACCAAAGTTTTAGGCAGCCAGCCTCCAAGAAATAGGCTTAATATTTTCCAACGGTTACCCAAGCGAGTGGCAGCGGAATCTAATAAGCGAGTTGAACCGACGCAATCCGATTGTCCCGGCAGACAGCCGGGTGGCGGCTAACGCAATTGGACGCCAGGCCGAATCGCGCGGCAGCGGCACCCTCACGTATGACTGACGAGTTTGTTACTGACAGTTTTACTGGCCAAGAGGACTGCCGAGGTGTGGGTGTATAGGAAGGGGAGGGTGTGAAGGTAAAGGAAAGGGGTTTGAGTTTTGGTTTGAAAATGTGGCAGAAATAATATTGTGAAGTGTGTAGGTGGAGTTACAGGAATCCTAACTAATATAAATGAGTTCATTTGTTACGCTTTTACGCCTAAATTACTAAATTGATTTTGATGAATTTTCGGTACAGAGATAACTGGGACTCTGGAGGCTGCTAAAGGCTAAATTGTTTTGCGAAAATCAAATCTAAATTAACGCGAGCGAAGGCCCAGACAAAAGTTGGTAGTTTTGATAATATACAAGTTACTGAACTAGTTTTTCTTATAATCGCTCTACAGTACTCTCTTGGATATATTAGTCACGAATCACGAGACACAATGTAGCAAGAGTTATTTTGTTTAATGTTTGAAAGAAAACTCCACCAAAAGCCACTACAGGACATTTGCCCTCAAACAACACCAGAAAGACACTTCATAACAAAGAAAAACAAAAAAAGGAAGAAATACGCCAAATCCTTCTAATTCTCTCAGCCATTTATCGTGCCTCTTATTTCGTGACTGAGCCATTCGAAAGTAAACTTTAAGTTGCAGATGTAGGGTGTAAAGTTGCAGAGCTTGTGGTATCGTTAGGGGTGCACGCAAACACATTAGCATATATACTAGGAGACACGAATCTTCCGTCTTAAAGTTAATGAAAATGTTTTGTGAACTCATTACATTTTAATAACGTGCTGAAGGGATCAAATTTGAGAGATATATGAGAAAACTATAGTAATTTATATGCTGATTTTCAATTTATTAACTATGTGTTAGCTCTTATCAGAGCATCATTGTGAAGTTTGAGAAAAACACAACATGCCATGTTAATGCAATTACATGATCAAATTTATTATTAAAGAATTTATGATATGATAACTGATATTTATTTTGCCAGTAGGTTAAACATAACACTTTAACATGTCAATCTTTTTTCGTCATTTTAAGCTAAATGAGGCCGGTGTTTCCTAGCTGACTACCCTGAGAAGAAACACCGAAACAAACTCAGAGGTCAAAGTCTCTTTTAAAGTCCATACAATCTGTACTGGTCTAATCATATGAGAACCATGTAGTTTAATGTCTGAGGTGGCTTTTTGAGGGAAGTGCCACACAGATTTGAGTGGACCTGTTCATACAGTGCAAGCATTTGTCAGTTATCGTGTAGCTCAAACTTTGAACTTTAAGGAGCTCAACGATTTGACGAACATACATTTGGGTAGGCCGCATAAATAACTCAAACTGCCAGACTTACTCACTCAAATGAAACCCTGATATCGCGGGCAGTCTACATAGTCCTCACATTCACAACACGTTATAGCAGAGACCAGTGTCTGAAATGATCTTTTGAGGAAAGAACCATGCAGATTTGAGTGGACCTGTCCAGTCAGTGCAAGCTTTTGTCAGTAGTTGAGTAGCTCAACTTAGAATCATTAAGGAGCTTAATAGATTGCCTTTAAATAAAATTCTCAGATTCACTTCACATAAAAGAAAAGCAGCTATGTCAATTTTTTTTTTATCTTTGCATTTGAAACATATTTTAATTAGAATTCAACTAATAACAATAATTTATTTAATGTATTCGTTCCGATTAATGTTTTGGCAAAGAAGGGAAATACATAAAGGCTAACGAAAATAATATAAATGTAAATGAACAGATAAAGTTATTCTAAATCATTCATATGAATGATCCTTTGGTGGAATTGCTAGCGCCATGAATAAGTATAGCAACGACAAACAACCAAATAAATTAAATACTTAAGCTTATGATTTAAGGAAAGAATACTGAAGTGGCCAAACACAGAGACATTGTATCATTGATAACGATGATGACAACTACTATTTTTTTCCCAACTATGTTGGAGTCGGGTTCCAGGCCTTCCAGTCTTGTCGGATGTAGCCGAATACCAGTATTTTACGTGAAGCGACAGCCTATCAGATCTCCGCAACCCAGTGACTTGGTAACACGATACTCCTTGGCAAGTCTGGTATAAGATTTTCTGGCTTCTGACTACCCATAACGACTGTCAAAGATGCCCAAATGAGCCAACGGCTTAACGTGCTTTCCGGGGCACGGAGTAAAAAGGGTACGTTTAAGTTGTACAGTCCGACCTCGGCAAGCGATGCTTAACTTGAAGTTCGACCTGTGCTTCTGTTATTATTTAGCCACGAGTAAAGTAAAGTAAGGTAAAGTCAAAACGGATTTACCAAAAACCTTATGTCATTACTGTTAAAATTTGTCGTAAAGAACACAAAATGTGTTGAAAGCGATGGCCACTCGTATCTTCAGTTAGATGTTTGTGAGGGAATATTTCCATAGTCATTACTCGACCATCGAGAAACTAAAATACATTATCACAACCCATTATCATAATCTGAGTCAGCGAGGAAGCAACTACACATTTACACACACACACAAGACATTATGCAAAGCACCCACAGTACGCGTTAGATAGCTATCAATGTACGAGAATGTTTACTACTTTCATAACGTCCTAGGTACGCTGTTAACGTACCAATTGAGAACACAGAATGGCTCTGAAACGTTCCATGTTCATGTTTGTGTTTATTATTGAAATAGAGAAGTTATTTTAAAGACCCGTTAGTGTATAGTAGCTCAGCATGAAACAGAAGTCCTGAAGTTTTCACTTGAACATGTTATGTTGGTAGATAAAGTATACTGTTAAATAACTGTCACATAGGTTTTGTTGGCGTGAGCGCTATTACTGAGCATGAGGTCCAGTGTTCGATTCTCGGGGATGTCGAAGAGTTATTGGGTTTTTCATCAGATATTTTTCAGTCGCAGCTCAAATTCTGAATTTATGCCCGATTATATTGGATTGAAACATAAAATCACCCTTGTATTTCGTGAAGGGTCTTGCATTGGCCTGTTATAAGGACCAAACCTTTGCTATTTATACTAGGTATAAGTCCTCAAGTAACAAACTTATAATTATTACAGCAATATTTTTATTAATATGAAGAACTAACGTAAACAGAGCCTTTGGCAAAAGCAATAAACATGCATTAATACAAACGATTCCTTTGTCAGCATTATTGCCGTCCTATGAAAACAATAATAATATGAAAACTGTGCCATATAACAGCAAATCAACCAACGAAGGAATATATTGTGAATTATGGCTCTATAAATAAATGTCCCGGCGACAGCTAACTGTAATTGAGTTGGTTTATTAGAAAAGTCTCATTTGAAGCCACGGATTGGAAGTGTAGGTAATAAATAAGATTTTCAGATCCCGCAGATGCAGTTACTGAAGCCATACTATAAGTTTAGTATGTTTACAAAGCCATGAGAGGGCCTCATGGCTAAATAAAAGCAGCGCCTAGGTCCATCTCCAAGGTTAAGAAATGCTTGCCAAGGTCTGTCCAAAGATGGAATGGGACCACCTATTAAACACCGAAAAGAGCTCTAAGTGCCTTGGAAATTTCCTACGATAATACGTTGGGTTCAACTTACATTTATAGACCTTTAATAGTCCTGCCTCGAAGTTGGAAGCCCTGAAATCTGACTGATCTGTATTGTTATACCCTGTTAGAGGCTTGTGGAGGTCAATTAAGCGTGGAGCGACTCCTTGTTAATGAATTGGCAATAATTATAGATTTCATTGATTTTATTTACATATATGCCTCAAAACCTAAAACCAGCCAATTGCGAGTCGGACTTGCGTGCAAAGGGTTCCGAACGAATGATATTTTTTACCTGTTACTATACAATCAGAGACTTCTTATAGGTTTTCTTGTAATCTGTAGGTAAAGACTATTTACCGGGTTTTTTTTTTCAAAATTTTAGTCTCAGCAGTTTCGGAGGTCTCTCAGGAGTGGTCAATTTACATCTATTCTGTTCAATATCTTCGAAGTGTAATATTTGAAATACTAAGAAAAAAATACTTATAGTAGGTACCCTTTCAATGAGTTCTTGCATTTGAACTGTCACACGTTCAGTTGGGAAAACTTTGATTTTTTAATTTTGTCTCCAAAAAGTGACCCCATTTCCAAAATTTACTAATTTTCGTTACGTGTCCGTGTTTGGGTCACAGATTCTTATGTTTAATTTCAATTAAATCGGTCCAGTAGATTCGGAGAAAATCGGCTGTGACAGACGGACAGACAGACGACCGAGTGATGCTAATGAGGGTTCCATTTTTTCATATAGAAGTTCGGAATCCTTACAAATAAAAAATATACATGGGGTCTTATTTTAATGATTCATAAACGGTTGTTTATTCACTATTGACATAAAACAATTTTATTTTATCAGCTCCCGTTTTGTCGTACCGTTATCTCACCGTAACAGAACCGTTTACAAAAGGGTTTACTTATTATTTTATACAACTGTTTTATTGTCACTCGTAAAATATGGTACTTTAATAAAGTTTCCTCCTGCTCATCGAGATATAAAGCCAAATGAAGTTAAATATTTGCTGGTTGTAAAATATACAACGTATGAAAATGGTGCCTGTTTACGTTTTCGTAGTAGATATGGTTGCGTTTCGGATAACCCCTTTTTTACATACGCTAGGAGGCAGGACAATTTTTTTAGTCCTCTATTAAATGCATCTATTGAATTTATAAAACAAAATAAACGTCTATTTTCCTATTAGGATTCATGAGATATAGCCCTCTAACAGACAGCCGGACGGACAGCGGAGGCTCAGTAACAGTGTTCCGTTAATATCTTGTATGTAATGATTACCCGTGTTTTACAAATAAATGATTATGATTACCCTTTGGGTATGATACCCTATAAATGAAGAAACAAGAAATATGAAAGAAATATCCCCATAATGTAGCCGTTACACAGATTTAAAACCTATAAGAAGTTAATGGTTCAAAGTAACTTGTGAAAAACATGATTATGCCGGAACCTTTGCGATCGAGGCCGACTAGCACTTGGCTGGTATTATATAATAATATTTTAGTTTAGTTCAACCAAACTACATAACTTGTAAAAGCTGGATACAAAGAATTACAAAACCCCTTCAGCACGACCTCTCCAAAGGTCATCCTGCCAGCACCGGACGTACAAAGGGTGTCATGTTTCGTGATTTTTCATCGGACGCACGTCAATTAACATGTAAATTGGACGCGCTAGCTGATGAGGCCCCGAGCGTAGGGCTGTCCCCTTTCAAGTGTTCCAGGATACGGAAGCGACGCTTTTTTGTGGCACAGAGGGATTTTTAAGCTAAAAGCGCTTTAGTGGCTCGGAGCTGGGTTTATTGAGGACGTGAAGTTTGATGGATGAATAGAAACGCAAAGTGCTAAGGAAAAGTAACAAGGGAAGTTAAGTAACAATAGAGAGCATACTAATTTAAGTCAGACCAGCCCAAAGTGAGAAGTGTATTGACCCTGGGTCCATGACTCCTTACTCTAAGCAAAGATCAAATTATAGCTGAGCCAGAATTAATTCCATTGGTACAATTTATTTTTATAAATGCGATGTTTGCCGAAGACACAATATTCCAGATCCTTAATTAACATTTATTTATAATAAGCGTACGGACAGACATCCCTACGGGTTAGCACGTATACAAGGTGTGGGTATATAGGTACATTTCCGTGTAGGTACACATTTTAAGCGGCAAAGAGGATTTGCTTAATAAAACATCGGATTTGTTTAAATCCGTGACCGACGGGTATTCAGTACATGTAATTTTAATTAAGTAATAACCGGTCGGTTGTTTTTGCTTATGAATAAAAATATGGAGAAGTTATTCACAGATTTATAAATCTGTAATCGCCATGCTGCCTGGGGTCGGTGTTGATTATGGTTGCACCTTCTCGGTATGAAAGAGACCTTTACCCTGCTCTAACATACTGCTGGAAAGGTTTCAATTCACTAATTATACAGGCTTAGTAAATTTAATGGGGTATTTCTGGCTTGTGTGTTCATAACCATAGTCTACTCCTCTAGAGCCGTACGTTTTCTCTGGAATAAAAGCATTAATAACTCGGCGATATTGTACCTTTTTAGCATTGAGGGAATTATCGTATCCGGTCAGTTCTTCCAAACTTTTCACAAACAAATAATTTTACCTCTTTAAAACTTATGTTTAGAAGAAGAAACTCGCTTATATTCAGCATTCTATTATCACCAGTGACCTAACAGATCCAATCTCAGGTCCAACAAACCACTATTGTACATAAAGTTTAAATAAATAAATAAATTCCCGAAAGAGTTGCCCAGTTTGCGCAAACATCGTAATAACGTCATTAGCTCGCAGGTGAAACATATTGCGACTGAAAAGAAAGCAGCGAGCAGCCCCATAATCCATTAGTTGGCTACAGCGCCCATGGGGACCATCCACCTGCTTTATACCTCCACGAAAAAGGAAAACGGAACCATAATTGCAAAAACGTCTTAAAAATGATAATAGAATTTTTTCTTTAACTGTTTTTTGGAGACAAAGGCGTAGGGAAGATAAAAGAACGGCGTTGTGACATAAAAGATAATTCAGCAGAAGGTTAATAAATGGAAATATCAAGGTTACACGTACAATGAAGCAAAAAATGCCGATGGAAGTGCGTTCGAGTGTGACGGTTGTGTTTTTTTTATTGAGCTCATGAATGCTTGTTTCTATGGGTTGAACGTTTCAGTTGTTCTGTATCTATCTACCCAGCGCCCATAAGATAAGTTTAGGTCAAATGTCACGTGGCAAATTGAATGCGAGTTGGGTCGGCTTTTCGTTGGATCTTTGTCTAGGGGACTCTTTGTTTTCCACGGCGGAAGGCCGAAGTGAAAGATCTCCATTTTGGGAACGATTTCCCTTTGAATTTAGAACGGAAAGACACGGGAAAGTAAAGGATATTAATCTCTGATGCTAAGATAAGGTCACCTTAAATTGTTTTATGATCTCTGGGTCGTTCTGGTGGAATAATTTCGAAAATGTTTATGAGACTTGAGCAGCACCTACTCATTTTATAAATGAAATCGGATCAGTCTAACTTAATCTAACTTATAACAAAAACGTTTTAACATGAGTAGGTAAGCAGGAACAAAACTTTATTCATTATTTAATAAACTACTTATGTCATTAAAGCTTACATTATAAAGATACGTGAGTATGTACCATGTTAAAGTTTAGTCTAAGTTGTAGGTAAGACTGAACCGAGGCGCCGGCAAGTTATGAACTTAACAAAAACTTAGTTCATGTTAATCCGGTAACCTGAGAACTTCTCGATTAAACCATGTATTTCGATTTTCTTTGAGGTAGTAAGGGTTCAATTGAACTGAGGCACTTAGTTAGGCATTATGTTAGACAGACATAAGTTTAATCTTTGAAACATTTTTGTTAATCAGCGTATGCAACCACAATCCATAATACGCTGATTCACAGTGAAAATTTATAAATGTAGGTAATGCCACGAGAAGCATTAAATTTATAATTTCACTAGTTGCCGCCCGCGTCTCCGCCCGCGTGATTGTCGAAAATTATCCCAAGGGTACATACTCCCGGGCTTTGTTCTTTCCCGGGACTCAAACAATCTCGATACTAAAATTCATCTAAATCGGTCCAGCCGTTTGCGCGTGAAGAAGTAACAAACATACACAAACACACACTCACAAACTTTCGCCTTTATAATATCAGTGTGATATTATTTAAAACTATTCTTTAATATGCTAGCCTTAAATATTTTAATCGATATTTCGATACTTGAATCGAATTCGTATCCATGGAGCGCATTCTAGGAGTCATACTAACAGCCCTTGTTAGGGATACAGTACTGCGCTCCAGAACAAAAATCGCTGATGTTACGAAAAAATCAACAACCTTAAGTAGAAAGTTGGACCGGCTTGTCACATATGCCGCAATGTCTAACGGTTTATGGGCTAAGTCCACCACAAATTTGGTGCTTGAAAATGCTTGAGAAATCTTGGCAGATATAACTAGGCGAAGAAAGCAGTATGAGAATAGGACAGAAAGGACTAGACGCTTGTCCACGGTAGCCCAAAATTGAGAAGAATATACAGAGGGATGCGCAACAGAGAGTAAAGTCCCGCATACTTCCATTGAAAAGGGAGGATCCTCCGACCAGACGGTTGTTGTGCCTGGTGGGCAACTACCCAATAGTTGATATTCGGACTGTTGTATATGTTCAAATTGCACGGAGAACTTTGCTTGCGTGATGCAGGATTTCGTTGGTAGTTCGTCGCTGACAGGATAGATGGCGTTGCGGTTCTTTTTGTTGCCGTACAAATTTTGCTTCTGTTTGTGTGTTTTTCATGAGGCGGCATTGATGCCGCTACAAATTTATGATAACACATGCCAAACATAACTAATGATAATAAAATTTGCTCACAATACGATATCTTCTCCAACATCCTGTCTACCGCAAATACTGTATCTGTATCCATATTACTACGCATAAACTGCACGAATCAAAATGGCTTTGTACTGATAATAATCTGTGTGATTGAAATTAATGAGCACATTAGCTGAGCGACTGTGCTCGAGTAAGCCACTAAATCCATTTAAGTGTATCATTGAGTCACGGGACATTGTTTATTAATTTGATTCAACTAGATCTTGATTATTTGTGATACTTGGATGTACGTAAACTATACTATTATGGAGCTGAATGTGATTAATAAACGGCTTATGACGTTTGAACTGATGGGGCATAAGCCTCGTTTCTTTCAACGGGCGTGGGCTGAGTAATCACTACACATATTACAAGGTGTCACTCTTGTTCATTACTCAAAGTTAAGTGCCAACCCGGGTTCGAACGACAACCAAGACCAGGAGTGACCCCATTTCTTTTTTTAACGATGGTCAATCATCAAATGACTTCTTCCGCTCTGGGTAGAGCGGAAGAGTGTGTCAGACTCTTACTGACTAAAACCCATCCGTGTTCCTTCTAAAGCCCTTTGCGTTCCGGGGCCGCGGTGACTCTTGCGAACAAATTTCGCACCCCACCCCTTTGCACTATTGATTAATAAAATTAAATATCAAATCATTTAATTGACTCGAGCGACGAGATTAAAATGATTAAAGATTAATTAATTGTTGATAAATTCAAGTTGATGAAATTGCGAGCCTGACTTCGTCGTCAATTGGCTAACAAAATTAGCATTTTCTTTTTGAAAATTGTGGAATGTCTCCGATACATTAACGATAGACGTTTAAGGCTCTCATCCTCTCATTAGTAAATTACACTTCTTTTGTAATTACACGTCTGGGATTATCTTCAGTAAAGACAAACATTTGTAGAACTTGTTAGCCGTTAGTAGTTAGTTGAGCCTATTGGTAGCAATCTCAAACTCAAGGCATTTATTTCAATTGAACTATTTACAAGGAGAAAGCAAAGGGAATAGGGAAGACCATTGCCCAGCAGTGGGATAATTATTATGGTTAATTAAAAACAACCATTGGAAGAATAAAGAGCAAAAGGTCCATGGACACCTAAAAAACCATAAAATGTTAGTTATATAATTCATGTTGAGATGATACACTAACGTCCAAATATATTTTTTTAAGATTATGAATGGCATATCAACAAGCATTTCTGAATATGATAATTGGAATGTTCTATTAAGTAAAAGGGTCCACAGAGATCATATTTTTGTAAAACCTACCACCTAAGTTCACATGTGGAAGCAATAAATATATTGAGTATATAAATAACTTTACCGATAGGTTATCTGGGGACTTCAGAAACCATGTATTAGTCATGCTACCCAGAACTTTAGAAGTTAAGTAAAGTGAATCTTACCCATGGCGAAGAGGATGATGAGGGCCGACACGACCCAGGAGCACATGGTGACGTCACGGCGGCTCTGGTTACATCGTCTAGTAGGCCTGCTTGCACTGCTTGCTTCACATTGGGAGCTTGACTTCTGAAACAAACAGTATCATCATAATATATCCTCTAACACAGTGAAGAGGAGCTCGTTACTTAATTATAACAGCAGCAAGGATCGATGTACAACGTTTTTTTTTATTTAATTCCCATTACCGCGGATATGGTCGTCTGAGCCTTTTTTCAACCGACTTCCAAAAGAAGCAGGTTATTTACAAGTTTACATTTATTTAATTTAATTTAATAAGTTACATTATGTGCTCCTACCTTAGACTCAATTTTTCTTAATCTACGCTTAAAAGTACGTCGTAGCTTACGATCTACGTGAGTCCATCTTTTTTTTAATTATTTTTAGTTGTAATCGACGACCGTTTTAGTCGGCGCATCCATCGCTCTCTTCGCAAAGCGGCCCGCGGCGTCATCGGCGTCGTCGGAATAATAGACGCAACTGACTGTATGTCTCGACACCGCCACTACCGCGTGGGAGATGCTGTCATGAATTTGAAGCCTCCTGGACTTGGTGTTAATGATAATAACGCTGTCGTAGGTCAAGCCCTGAGCCTCGTGAATGGTTAATGTGCAGGACCCCTCGCCCGACCCGTATCCCTGGCTCACAAGTAAAGCTTTCTCCTCCTGTGTGTTAACCAGGAATAGGGTATTTTGGGCGTTTCTTGGTATTTGTGCACCAGTGTAACCTTCAGGGAGTGAACCCGCGACAGCGACGACTTGGAGGAGTACCTATATACCGAAGTATATCTCGCTCAGAGCAAATGCCACATCAATGGGATTGCGATGAATACAAAGGAGCTCCTCTTCAAGGTTAAGCAACGATGGCAGAGGTCGGTCCGTGGATGGGTGACCATCCTTCTATATCGAGATACGTAAGAAAGGACGTTTAGTTGTGGTCCCGGCCGTCAACTTTAGATTTTTGACAGACATTACGGGTTGTCAGAAGCCAGAAAATCTGACACCAGTCATGCCATAGGGTACCGTGTTCAGTTATTGGGTTGTGTGGTGATATAAGCAAGCGTTTGATGTAAAGTACTGGTACTCAGCTACATCTGCCTAGAGAAACTTAACAAAATATGTATAGTTGGGGAGGGGCTAGGCAGACTGATGGAGAGTGATATGATAAAAATACCAATCTAACTACATACACTTAAAATTAAAATAAAAACTCCTAACTAAAATATGGCGTCAAAAAAATATGTCCGTATCACTGACTAGAAGTAAGCCCAAAAGACCGTCGGCATTGCCACGTTGTATGGCAATGCTTATCCTCTATTCGAGGTAAAAGCCAGCCCTTGGGTCACGCGAATTATCAATTAGCGTTTAGCAAATTCTTAAAGCTACTGTTAAATTAAATACAGAACGAAAGATATGGCTCCAATTTATCAGTAATCCCAAGCATGTTTGAATGAAGACAAATATGACAGCTATATCGTCAGTAAACATTGGACAGAGAGAAACATCGGCAAAGGAAAACTTGAGCGGATTTAACAAAAAAAGTAACTTGAAGTCTTAAGAAAACTTCACAACTCTTGCAAACACTTTTTCTGTTTCGTTGGCACTTGTAAAGTTCTTATAAAACAAGAATTCTTTGGATAACTTAATAGAAATATAATATTTGAGTTTATATTGGATGACATACCAGTAGGTATCTCAAGAGGGTGTAGACAAAGTGACATTTTGCCAGCAATTATGATCATCGAAAAGTTCTAAATGTATGAAATTGATGCTCTACCGAAACTGAACTTAAGACAATCGTAATTGTTGATAAAATACCACTTTGCCTTTTTTTTTAAGGATGGGAAATCATCAAATGACTTCTTTCGCTCTGGGGGGAGCGGAAGATCGTGTCAGACTCTTACTGACTAAAACCCATCCGTGTTCCTCCTGAAGCCCTTTGCGTTCTAGGGCCGCGGTGACTCTTTCGAACAAATTCCGTAAACCACTTTGCCTAGTGTCCGATAGATATGGAGAGAAGGCAAAGGAGTATGTCCGTATATTTATATCGAATATATAAAAAAAGGAATTAAGAAAACAAAATAACAAAGGTGTTAATTACTGAAAAAAACAGATTCAGTTGTAAAACAGTCAGATTAATTAAAATTATTACAATAAGATTATCCGGCCCATAAATTGATAACACCCTTGTAATCACGCCAAAGCAATATTTTGTGATGTTTTACAAAATTGTATAAAATGAGCTTACTTTTGGCCACGACTTCGCGTGCGTCAAACAGATTTACCGTCGACTTATGGGGATTAAGTCCCCATGCTCATTAAGGGCATTAGGGGAAGTGAAATTGGGGGAATATCCATTAAGTTGTGTAACAAGGTTTTGATTCCCACGGTGTTGTTTCACGATGTAAATCGTGGCGATATTAGGTGTCGCTTTGCTTTCTTGACATGATAGAACAGTTCATTTTGTTAGATTAACTAAGGGATTTTTTTAAATAACACTCCTTGTTTTGGGCAGTCGTGTAAAAAACTGTTTTCAGTAAAAGTTACACGAAAATTCCGGGAAGATGAAGCTGCTTAAACGTCAAATATAATCTAGTCTTAGAGCGCTGTTGACAGTTAATAGTACCTGATATAATGTTGGGTAGGTACTTACTTTTAACTAATTTTAATTTATAAACATTTCAAACTGAACCAGCGGTTTATCAACTACGAGTCAGATCAATTTTTTTTAATCCTTAGCCAAATGTCCAGTCTAGGACTGAAAAGGCCTGGTCATTGAAACCCCAGTGACTTAGGAAACTTCACAAGAACATTTGACCTAACCAAAAGTACACTCACACTATACTATCTGCCTCCATTTGCTCCAAAGAGTATAATTACAAGTAATAAGACATTTTTACGCGGCGGCCATAAATCTGGGAGACAAGTTGGCAAAGTGAAGTGCGAGGGTGATAGATGACGCATCGCTACCCGCCCCCCGCGCCCGCGCCCGCTCCGTGCGTCTCAGACACTGCTCCTCATTCGTTCTACTTCTGTTTATACGAGTTGCCAATAATAAGGTCGGAGTGCACGCAAAGTCTTTTGGGATTATTGATGAGAATTAGATGTGATTTTGCTCTTCTTTGTTTACTATTGGAGCTGCTTAGCCTATCGAAGCTTTTTGCCTCATTTAAAATATGTTTATTTGTTTAAATGGTTTTGATGATTGATAATGATAATTGTCTAACTTATGGTTGATTCCCACATATCAGGGACGTGGCCCAGCAGTGTCCAAGCGGGACCGTGAATCCGTGTTCTGTCAGGAGTTTGCTGTTCACATACCGTGCAGGGACGTTACCGGGCCGTGGCTGGGCTGTGCATATCACTCTCTCATCATTTAATTTTGTGTTGTGTGGTGACGTGTGGTGGTGTGGTGAAATAGAGATAAGAAAATAACATTATATATCACACCACTGATAGACCACGGCACTGACATTGCCCGGCCACATCCCTGATAAGTGGGAATCAACCTTTATGTAGTATAAAATTACAACCGTTTAATTTTATTTTGATGATAATTTTATTGATATATCTGGACAATAACGAATTATCAGTTTAAAATTTAACACGCTTATTAAATCCAAAACCATTGGACATCTGCAAGGGCAAAGATGATTTTAATCCTAATATTTTAAATAATATGAAATAAACACTCTTTTGCACCGAGTCATGATAGGTGTAAATGTTTTTTTACATTTTATTATACAACAAAAACTGCCATGCATAAATTACACATAAACACGTGTAGGTTCATTTTGAGAAAATTCATCACAAAATATAAAAGAAAATTAATAATGCAAAGATGTTGTAAAAGTTCGCGCAAAGTTTTAAGTAGGTACCTAAGTAAAGCCACAGGACCCGAGACGATGACCTGCGAGGAGCGGCGAATTATATCAAATTATTTATAGTTCAGCACACAACGCATGGCTAAATTGTTTTCATTAAAGTTTTCACAAAGTTTCAAACTTCATTAATCTTAGCAGATGCAAATAGGTAAATAAAAGTAGTATAGTCTGCAATGTATCGTCTGCTCGATAACGTAAGGGTGCTACCCATGAGCACCGCCGTGTCCTCGTCGAGGCGATCGGCGGCGGCGACCTCTCGCGGCTTGGGAAGCGGTCACCTCCTTCTGCGAAGCAGTAATGCTAGCAAAGGAGGAGGAGGGCCGTGCGAGGGAAAGGCAAGGCCTTCGCCCCAACTGCCGCAACAGGAGAAGACGCCCCGGGCGTCCGCCACCGTAGGCGCGGGCCTGCGGACGGCTAGCATTGGGTGGCTCGCTGTCCGATCACCACCAGGCCCGGGTCGATGGCGCGTTGTGTTTCACGCGCGCCTCAAAGAGATGTCAGCATGAAAGACGGGGCCCGCTAGGGCCAAAGCCTGCCAGGGTTGCGGAATCTGTTCGAAAGAGTCACCGCGGCCCTGGAACGCAAAGGGCCTTAGAAGGAACACGGATGGGTTTCAGTCAGTACGAGTCTGACACGCCCTTCCACTCCACCCAGAGCGGAAGAAGTCATTTGATGATTTCCCATCCTTAAAAAAAAAAAAAAAAGGGTGCTACCCATAGAAATATAAAAAATATTTCAACTAGTTGAACGTAAAGTGTAGTTTGAAATTAAAATATTAGTGACTGTAGTTGTCCATTCGCAAGTCAATTCGAAGTAGATTCTTATGGAGAAGAACGGACAAGAAACTCCATAGTTACTCTTTTCAAATATAAATTTTACAATATTTCGTATACATACATTGATCAATTGATTATATTATGTGAGCACAATGCACCCAACATTACACTAATATACAACACACACTTATATACTAATAGGTAAAACAAAGCAATAACTGCAGAGGTAAAATTAAGTTTGCTAGTAAGGGACATGGTACTCACACATTTATAAATTTTGCAACTGTTGATTTGTATAATTAACAACAATGGATCAGTGTGGGAGTTAAATTATATATTTAAAAAAAACAGAAAGTACACCAGTATATAATTATATAGTAAATAAATCAACAAGTTTGGCTTTGTCTACTATACCCTAAGTCGTCTTATGGAGCAGGACCAGCATGTTTCCAAGCATTCTAATCTTTAATATAATCATCTAGTTTGTAATATGCTTGTTTAGAAAGTGTGGTTTTTGTACAAGTTTAAAATTTTCTTTCATTTAATTCTAATATGTCACAAGGTATTTTGTTGTAACATTTAACACAGTACCCCATGAAAGATGTTCGTACTTTGGCTAATCTATAATTTTTTTGATCTATTTATTTCTATTTCTAGTATTAAAGTGATGTCTATCACTAATTTTGCTAAAGAGATGTCGTTTTTTTCTTACATACATAATGTTCTCGTAAATGAATTGACAAGGGACTATCAAAATATATATATATATATGTCATCTGGCGATGGTAGAGTGGATTAGTCAACGTCGGTCGATAGTTTCTACTACACCAATCGATCGATAGTCAATTGCTACTACTTCTACCATACCAATCGATCAACGTCGATTGCTGTGATAGCACCCTAAACCACGCAATACTATTGAAATGAATGGCATCTCCTTTCTTTTTGTATTTTTTTTTAATTTTTAGGATGGATGGAAACAAAATATATGCTTAATTGCTTATGTCTAGTAAGGGTTTTACTGTACTCTCAAAAAGATAATTCGATTGATACCATAAAACCTTTAAAGTCAGTTTCGGATTCAATTCTCTTCTCATCAGTGTTCTTTTGATGGAAATAGTGCAACTTGTAACTGCCAGTTACAAGTTGCACCATTATATATATATAATTATGTTTCTACTCATATTTTTTATTTGGCGATTTCAAACTAACTCATAAACAAACATACAATTTATTGTATGTCGTAGAGGAAATGTAATTTTATATCTGACGGACGAAGGAAAATAAAGAAGAATAAACTAAGTTTTACGTCCGTCCGAGTTATTTCATGGAGACCTTACATGTTATGATAAAACTTTCCCAGAAATAAGATAACTTAGTTATGTATGACGAAGTAAAAAACTTGTGCTCAACTTATTTTCTTTTAGATTCTTGTCAACTTGTAAATGCTAAGACATATGTTTATGAATACTAAATTAATTGGCCTTTGAAAACTATTGCGCCCTTGGTTTTAATAACATAGTATAAATAGCTTATAGAGGAGGTTTAGATAAAGTGAAATTCTATCACCGAAAAAGTCTGAAAAGCATAGAATTGATATACGCTTAAATGCTTTTCTGACCTACTCAAAAAATTAGGTCTTTTGACATGTTTTTATCATTGAGAAAATGTCACTGTGGAGGAGAGCCTAAGGTAGCCTAAAATACCCTTTTAATTTACTGCGGTTTTCAAATAATCAACAACAACAGTAAAAACAAGGGCAATTGAAGCAGAAATGGAGACCAAAATTCGTCTATAACTATTTGAAAATACCTCAAATGTACTGGAAGAAGCACTGTCAACTATCCTTCTTTTACTTCAAACAAACGAACGGATACCTTTTTCATGACACTTTGAAGAACTCACTGAAGTTTTTAAAACTTATCTGAATGCAGATAAAATTTAAAAGCCAGCTACTCTTGGTTGATGACGTCACCGCTTCGCCATTTGAAAGTTCCAGAATATTCTAAAGTTGACGGTTTTAATTTCTTCACTTAGATGTGATGGCTGGACGGAGGTTGAACCTATAACTCGTTGATAAGATCCGTTTGATGAACTTAGGGAGAGAGGTTTTATCACAGCTTTTTGTTTTTATGACAGCCCTCTTGGAAGTCCCGACGAATCCATTTGGGAGAAGAGGAAATTGGATTATTATAGGTTTTGTCAGCGGTGACTTCTTGTTGCTTGACGGTCGACCTTTGAGACCATATCTATGTACTCAGTCGTTTGTTGCTTCATTAATTATTACTAAAGTGTAGATTATTGTTTAACAAAAATAAAAACTGGTGAATATTATTTGACATTGATCAGCCAATCTCTAAATGGGCGAATATTCGCTTAACAGTTTTCTATGCAACTTGGGTGGACCATGTCCTGCATTAGGACATACAATACTTTTATCCGGGGAGTATGCAACTAGTTTAATTAGTAAAATAAATCAATCAGTAACTGATACAAATTCGAACTTAATCCAACTAAAGAAATACCACAAGAGAAGTTCGACACCACAACTCCTCAGTAATCAGCTTACAGTTACTGTGGCATCGGTTAAATTCAGCCAAGTTTAGCCCCTTATACCAGCAACTAATTCGATCATTAAATTAGTCTATCAATAACAAGTTATTTTGGGACCCGAATCCAGAATATGGGATCGATTTTCATAGCACATACTGTACTTAAAATTTTATTAATTTGGATAGTTACTTCATTGTTATTTCTTTAAAATCTGCTTCTAAAACTGCCTTGTTTTCTTGCCAGGGAAGTCTTCCCTACTTTGTTATAATTAGGGTATAATTTATTGACATTAACTGCAATATTACTTTCTAGGAATACCAATTAAAGTCTAATGTAAAATACAGTTTCATATTTTTGAGGAGAACATTATCCTGGCGTTCACTACCGTTTTATAAAATGAAATGAAGTTTTAACTATATAATGAGAGTTGGTATAATTAATGTTAATAAGCATTTTATTACTCAAAGAGTACATTTATTGTGTTATATACAGAGGTCGGAATAGGTACACTATATTTACCTAATGTTCGCAGAAGTAAGTAACATAGAGTTGATAATACCTCCACTTAAATTTCGGAATTATAACATGACGACATTGTATCCCGGGATTTAAGAAATTGCAAATTACTTATTGCGCTTTGAATACATTTGAACAAAATTATTATATTGAAGAATCTTATTATGTTTTTAGAGTTCCGTACCTACTCGTACTAAAACTGTCAAATTGAATAGCTTTGTTTCCACACAACTCTTTCTTCTTTTGATTCTTCAAATCAAAAATTTGTTACCCTTCTCCTAAGTCTATTCATTTTTCAACTAAGTCCAGTTCATGTTTTTATAATCCCGGGTTTTAATTGTCATGATTCCATGTATGGTTCCGGGATTTTACAGGAGGTATTATCAACTCTATGTTACTTACTTCCACAAACATTAGGTAAATATAGTCTACCTATTTCGATCTCTGGTTATAAATTACGTAGATCTATGAAAAAATAAACAATTCTTCAAAGGGTACAGATTCCGCCAAAGCCCATTAAAAGACAAAGTCGCATACATACCCGTACGTAACAAGAAACTCAGTGATACGCAAACACACCAATTGGCTCACTCTACTGCACCCTCACGTGAAGTGTGAATTCAAACTTCAATGGTCGTTACACACGAACACACTCATACACACCCGTATACATGTATAGGAAACGCACACAAACATCCGCAGACAGTCTGAAAGACTTTTTTCCTTTTCCACTCCAATCTGCTTTTGCAATGTCTCCTATTTGTCTAGGCTCCAAAAAACCAACACAACCTTCCTGCCTACCTCGATCTTAACACATGCTAATAAAGCTCAAAATACCGAGATCCGATAGTAAATGGAAGGCTATAGACAGCCAAGCCACTCGTGAGGCTGAGGGATCAATTATGCATGCCATGACAAGAGATGGGGTTTAAATAATAAAGGGGATCTATTCAATGTGACGGCAGATTTGAAACGACTAATTATTTAAGTCTGGGATTCGGGATCGGTTTTAGTACCTACTTACTTGTAGGTACTGGCGACATAATTTTGATACAGCGATCGAGTCTTATGTAGTAAAAAGCTAGGGCAAACCCGCGACTTCGTACGTTCTACGCGCATATCCTGTTTTTACCCATTCCCTTTAGCATATAGCCTTCCTCATGAATGTGGCTATCATCAACATCTGCCTAGCCTTTTCCCAACTATATTGGGGTCGGCTTCCAGTCAAACCGGATTCAGCTGAATACCAGTATTTTACGCGGAGCGGCTGTCTACCAGACCTCCACAACCCATTAACTGGGTAACACGGAAGTTCTTGGCTGAATGGATGTGGCTATCATTTACAAAAATAATTTTACAAATCCGACTGGTAGTTCCAAAGATCTCAAACAAACTCTTCAGTTTTATTTGCATAGATATAAAGCAGGTGTCACATTGTTCCAAGGTTTTCGTATTAAAGTCTGACCAGCACTCACTATATTGTACTATGTATATAATTTCAATGTCGTCAACATTGTCATCAAAAATTCTATAAATATTAGAAAAGCTTTGACTAGGTACTATAAGCAGATACCACTAAATACCATTCTTATTATTTTAATAATTCTTGTATATTTAGAGTGAACTGCTCCATTAATTTTACCCATAAAATAAATAAAGCAAAACGCCCGATAGCAACACTACGATTAAAATAACTTGTTAAGGCGCCATAGGAAGGCAAGGGAAATTGCTCCGACCATCCCATGGGGACTATCCATTCAATGGAGTAAAAAGTAGCGTATTTTCCCTTTTCCGACACGTTTCCATGGTAAAAAACTTCCCCTGTACAATGCCCGACGAGACTGAATAGAATCGGACTGGCCGGCGCGCATTCATGACAAGAGGCATGGCTCAAGTTGTGCCTTGTACTTGTCGATAGAGTCGCAAACTTTAATTTTGTTGAAGCGTCTGACCCTCCGATATATTATTAAAGTGTCAGGCAGGGAAAGGTGAAAGTTTTAGAAACCGATTGCTTCGAATTTGGAAAAGGTAAACATTGTGTTTACCGTGGGTCTCGTCACAACGAAGCGAATAATTTAAAATGCGCATAGAATGGCGGTCATAATGCTTGTAGACACAAAATATTGTTGGACAAAAAATACTACAAAGTTAATAAACAATAAAGTTATGCCTCAATAGATAACCCTTAAAACATGTTAATTCAGGTTCCCTTCTTTGCAACCGCGTACCCCTTCACAGTGCACCGGCGTAATGTTATGTTATGAACTGGTGTGAACAATAAACAGACATACGATTTCAGCAATCCCGGAAGATTTGCTATCATTTATTGAAGAGTTGCCTATCTCCGAAGTTTTTCATCAAATCTTCACCAAAGTGAAACGGGACTAGTTTGGAAAAATATTCTTCCAAACATAAAAAAGAATCATCCAAATCGGTTGACAATTGGCGAAAATATCGCTGAACAAATATTTTTCCTGGGATCCAAGCATCAGATGCTGACTAATACCTTTCATCATCAGCTCAGCAAGATAAGATGTTGATTACTAGGCACACTTATCTGAACTGTGTTAGAAAGTATATGAAAAACATTGTATGTGCCTTTAAAATTTGAGGGTTGCCCTCGATTTTCCTGGGATCCCATTATCAGATTCTGATTTGGTGCCACCTGAGAAGGATAGGCTTTCGAATAAAAAAAGAATCATCAAAATCAATTCATAATTGGCGGAAGATCACATAAAAAACACACAAAAAAATTAATTATTTTCTTATATTTCAGTAAATGCCGAATTAATTAAGAATTGACAATGAGTCACGCAAAAATGATGACCTTTATAATATTAAAAATGTTACTATCGTAAAGAATTTTCTCATTATTTAAAACTCACGTACGTTTACGTAGTAGGTATGTATGTGTATTTCTAGAATAGTTGGATAAGAAACAAAAACTTCAGATTTTTTTGACGTTTGCCTTTAGTGTTTCTTTATAGTAAGGTTAGGTTTATGGCACAATATTAAACAGCTGCTCCATTGATTTATGTGACAGCTAGATAGTTTTAATTAACTGAAAATCTTAAGTCAGTGTTTCCCAAACTGGTTTGATCCAGGGACTACTTGGATTTATTTTTAGCTGAGACCGGAAAAAAATACAAAAAAAAAACTGAAATTTTAAATTCAAAACTTGTAGCATATCTATTCTACTACTATATTATTTTGCCTGATCAACCGGCAAGTTCGTCATGCTCCCCTAGATGTCACTGCTTGCGGTAGCGTCGGGGGTCGGGTTCCTCCTTCCCTCAAACATGGCGAGGGCGGTAATGGCTGATCCTTGCGTTATGCTCGTGAACGGGTGCTGCTTGTGGTGACTGGTCGTTTTGCTGGTCATAGTATTTTTTTATTATTATTGTTGTTATAACGTTAAACTACTGTTTATTATTAGTATTATGTTGGCTCTAGTTCATCACTTGTGGCTCCAGTCACAATCCTATTGTTAGACTATACTATTTCACGTGTAAGCGGGCACACCATTTATGCCCGGAGGCATAATTAGTTTGGTTTACTTGTTAATGCTTGAGTTTGTCTATTTCTGATGGCTTAATGGAGTGTTCTAGCTACCAAGTGTCAATTAATTTAATTTAATTTGTTTTACAGTTTGAATATTTCATTTTCTGTGTCATGTATTGTAAAATACTTTCCATACTACTGTATAAATTCAAGTTTTCAAAACTTAACAGACAGATGTGTTGCTGGGGAGTTTGTTGTGCCACTTTTTCTTCCCAGCTATAACACTAAGAAGTGGTGACGGGCGGGCGTTTTGGGAGACTGTCTTTATGTTGAACTTTGACGTTCAAAAAGTGCTGGCACTCAGCCTAATTTGAATAAATGACTTTTGATTTTGATTCTTTCTAATCAAAATTAACAAGCATTGTCTTTGCAAATTATAGGATTTAAAAATATATCACAATTATTTTTTATCTACATATAAATTAGTCAATTTAGATGGAAAGTAATATAATAGAATCATTTTTTATCAATGAACATTACGAGTTAAAAAGTTTGAAAACTTAAACCTTTAAAGCTGGGACGACCATATTAAAGCTATTACGGACCACAGTTTGGGAACCTATTATGAATTTAAATTCGTTTACAATAATTTAATTCCCCAGACACTAGGTACAAACACAATAGCCTTCAACATCTACTACTACATAACATTAACATCACGCACACACATCCCCGCCGACCAAGTAATAAGCCTTCGTACATAAACACAAAATTGTATCAGATATTAGCCGCAAGGTCGCACATGTGCTAGGCGCTGCGAAATTATTAATATGTCGTGTCCCTTGACAAAAAGGTACTACGTGCGTTAACGATATTGATCTCGTCTTAGAGGAACATGCTGTGATGTACTTATTTGCCTCTGGTGTTACAGTTTCTTGGTTGGCTGGGAAAGATTTTGTGGATTCCAAACGATTAAGTACGTTTTTGTGTGCTTCGAGAGCTTATTTAGCACTAAATGTTTTTTTTTTTATGGATCGGAAATCATAAATTGATTTCTTTCGCTCTGGGTGCAGCGGACGGGCGTATCAAACTCTTACTGACTAAAACCCATCCGTGTTCCTCCTACAGCCCTTTGTGTTCCAGGGTCCTGGTGAATCTTTCGAAAAAAATACGAATAAGTTAAAAAATTTAATGCTTCATTGACTCGAAAATTAGATACTTGTTATTGTAGAGACCCGCTCTCCTTCAAGCTGTTCACTGCCACCCTTGAAGAGGTTCTTAAAAACTTACCCTGGTCCGATAAACGCATTGTCGTCGGCAAAAAAAGGTTGACCAACCTAAGCTGCGTTTCGCCGACGATATCGTGCTGTTCTCAACTTCGGCAGCTGAACTTGGTGAAATACTGAGTGATTTAAATAAGACGAGACTCGAGATTGGACTTCGGATAAACATGTCAAAGACCAAACTCATAACTAACAGCGTCCAACAAAAACTATATTTAGAAGGTGTGGAGATTGCGATTGCAGATATATCAGAATCGTATACCTCGGTCGGCCAAATAGACTCATTTTGCCAGGAGGTTTGCCAGCGAGCAATAGAGCGCAGCAATCTGGGAGTCCGATTAACGGACCGCGTCAGGAACACAGTGCTGCGTTTCCAAACACAAATCGCTGACGTCACACAAAAAGCAGTCAAACTAAAGTGGGGCTGGGCCGGTCACGTCTGCCGCATGTCAAACGGTTCATGGGCTAAAGCAACTACAATGTGGGTCACAGAAAGTGCCCACGACATCACGGGAGACCCAGGCGAAGATGGCGGGACGAGCTTGACGCCTATCGGCAGGATTGTTCCACACTTGCCCAAAGCCGGGAGGAATGGAAGGAAGAAAGGGAGGCCTTTGCCCTGCAGTGGGACACAATTGGCTAAAATAAAATAAATTATTATAGAGTTCGAAGGTTAAATTCTTTTATAGGAAAATACTCAACTTGGCAAAATGGGGTTTTATAAACCTGTCCTAACCGACCCAGAATATGAGTCACATGTTGAAGTACCCGAAGTACCAATCCACCTGTACTTTGAAGGACTCAATGAATACTACCGATACTGCATTTAACGTAGTAGTTAACCTGCTGGGTCCAACTTATGTGGTTGCGGAATTTGTTCAAAAGAGTTACCGTGGCCCTGGAACGAAAAGGGCTTTAGAAGGAACTCGGATGGGTTTAAGTCAGTAAGAGTCTGACACGCCCTTCCACTCCACCCAAAGCGGAAGAAGTCATTTGATGAGTTCCCACCCATAAAAAAGGTCCAACTTATGTAAGGAGTTAAGCAACTGATTAGAAAAAATCTTCAGATACATAATTTGAATTCAAACCTAAACAGTTTCGAAATTTTTTTATGAATAAAGGTTCATACACATATCAGAGCCGGTGACCAGGACGTGTCCGGGACGTGGTTCGTGCCAAAGTGTTTTGACACGTCCCGGGCACGGCGCAGATACATACATGTATAAATGAGTCCATTTGAGTTCGGGACGGATCACGGCTCGGCCACGGCCCTGATATTATTATGTGTGGATCAACCTTAAAACGGTTTGTGATTTGTTTCCCAAAGTCACAAGTACGAAAAATAACCGCACCTTATGGATAATTAACGTGAATCAATTGTGTCATCTATCAACAATCAACTATAATTAATGTCAGTCATATTGACTTCAATCATAAACATTGGAACCAATATTCTTTCAAATCTCGCCATCATTCTTCATTTTCATCGCCCTCAAGGGCATTGTTTAACCAAGCGAAACATACTTTTAAAATATATTAACGCAAGCCAAATCTTCATCACTTTAACAACCTTTGATGAACAAAAAATAAAATTATGAATATTCTTTCCAGTCTCTTGTGTCTCTGAAGGGCTTTAAAGCGAACAGTAGGAAAGTATTTTCAAACAAAATACATATTTTATTACAAAGTTACCAAAATCTACGCTCCGCTCATGACGAATTCCCTAATTACTCATTTGAACTCGTAGACGCGCTACGGCGTAGCAGACGAGTGTCGTAGACCTCTCGTAGAGGCAATTGAGTCGGTGAAAATTTTAATAGAGAAAGCTTAATGATGATTAATCATTTATTTTTAAAATACAATGTTATATTCTGGATACTTAACTTTTAAATCTACTATGTTTTCTATACATACATATAATAAAAATGTAACAGATCGCTGTCTGTACATAGATGATATGTGAGAAAAATATTATCGGGACCTTTATCAACGCAAATAGCACCCAAAACAATGATAGTTAGAATTTTTGTCTGTTTGTCTGTTTGTGTGTGCGTTTGTGTACGCTAATCTCAGAAACGGCTTATCCAATTTAGATGTGGTTTTTACTCAATACATTGTGGTAAGCTTCACTTAACATTTAGTGTTTGTTTCATATCAATCGGTTCATAAATAAAAAAGTAATGCCAATTTAAAGAATCACGTCGAACATTTGTTAAACTATCTATATCTTTCTATTCTTTCTCTGTTCATTAGCATTGACTGAATCTTAACTTCATAATCTTAAAATAAAAATGTCTGCCCCGAGTAACTATTCCACGCGGACCAAGTCGCGGGCAAAAGCTAGTTAAAAATAAATTGTGTTGTAAAATGTTGGTGTACTATTTGTAAATATACCTCCGGGCAATACAGGCGTACCTCAATGTATTTTTATAATGCGTTTACTTTTCCTTTTTCCATATGCAGTGTACAAAAATAGATATGAAAAGTGTTTCTGTAAGCATAATATTCTAGAAGCCTTTTAGACTTACGCAAAATTTTTATTTTCTCCCTTCAAAGGTTCTAAACACCACTAACTTGTCTGCATCAACAGATTCCAAACGCTCTAAGAAAACGACGTTTTATAAAATTTATTTTGAAAGAACTAAATGACATTACAAAATGAGCTCGCCATTGGCAACAAAGTAGTCTGTTGACCCGGATATCGCCGGTTGGCTTCCGAGTCGCGTCACGTTGGATTCATGAAGAACATCAGCAACTGTGTCAGATCTGTGATTGTGACTGAATGACCGAGCCAACTATTTATATGACTTTGAGTTTTCTTTTAATGAATGGTCTCACTTTTTTTGTGAGCCTTTATATTCACTTATTTGTGTTTTGTACGTCTGTTTGTCTTTTTGTTTTTCCGCCGACCGGTCTGATATCAAAATCAAAACTTTTCTATGGTTTTACTTGTATAGCTGTTAGTTATTTATGTCACACTGGTTTCATGGATTGTTGAATTAAAATCCTAAAAAAAAACATGCGGGGTTTGTACATCTGCTTTCCTTTAAACTACAAGAAGAAAATGATCACAACCTTTCTATCATAGTCTTCTCTCATTTAAATAAGCTAGTGTATTTTTGGTGTATTCGGTTTTCAGCTATGAAGTTGTCGGTTTTTTCCGGGCCACTTTGAGCTATAATAACCTCGGCTAGACTTGCAATTTAAAATAAAATAATAACATTCTACTACAATACTCTACCTAGCATGTTGAAACCAACCATAGAATAAATTAGCCATACAATTGCATAATAAAGTTTAGCCACCGAAATCTCTCCTCGATGAAGACTCACTTCAGTACTATTACGTTAATTCACAAAAGCTTAAAACTTCTATTTCCGTAGTGACATCCCAATTGTCAGTTTGCCTCGTCCGGTGACCTGATTACCTCTAGGACTAGTTCGCAGTCACCTCACGTAACGTGCTCGATTGTATTCCTCGTACGGGTTGGTGACAGCCCGACTGATGGGATCTGTGACTGACGACAAACTTGGCTTGAATGTTTGGGAAGAGAGGCGGTGTGTAAGTGAAGTGAAACCTTGAAACTTTTTGAGAGCTTCTTGATGTCTAAGGTTATTTTTTTAATTTAAGGGTTAATTAAGTTGATGTCCTAGGGCATATATAGTGTCTCGCTCACCTTCATACGAGGATGTGTGTACTGAAACTGATTTTTTATTTTTATTTTTTTTGGGTTGGTAAATCAGCTGGTAACAAGGAGCTCATGGCTAAAGAATAACAGCTGCAAGGAGGGATCTTCAAGGTTAAGTAACGCTTGCCAAGGTTGGTCTGTGCATGGGTGACTACCTTAACATACCGAGTTTCCTCCGTGTCTCGGAAAAGCACGTTAAGCCGTTGATCCCGGCTGTCTTTTGTAGCTCTTTGGCAGTTGTTACGGATTGTCAGAAGCCAGTAAATCTGACTCCAGTCTTGCCAAGAACTATCCAGTACTACCCAGTTAATGGGTAGTGAAAGTCTGGTAGGCAGGCGCTCCACGTAAAATACTGGTGTTCAGCTGAATCCGCTTTGACTGCAAGCTGACTCCAATTTAGTTGGGAAAAGGCTAGGCAGATGATGGTTGGTAAATCATCAAATGACTCCTTCCGCTATGGGTGGAGCGGAAGGGAGTATCAGACTTACTGACTAACCCACCAATGTTCCTCTAAACGCCGTTTGCGTTTCAGAGCCGCGGTAATACTTTCGATCAATTCCACAACCCTGGCAGGAACTAATACTGATACGAGTGTACACCATATAACCCTGGGCACATGGTAGTGGTAGGAGCAATAAAGATTGTAAGTTTGAGGTGGTAGGAGATCAACGTGCCCTCTGTTCTCGCCAGCGTATGGCCGAGGATTTCCCCAAAAGTAACAAAACAATAAAGCTGACTTCTGAGAAATACAAATTGCTGGCCATCGCCATAATGGACCACATGTTGTATCCCTCAGACGATTTCCAAGAATTCGCTGGTGTAAAAAATAAATTAACACGTGTGATTTTGTAAACCTTTCTTAGGTTTATTGTCACACGTAGTATTGTCTTATTTGAAGTAGTATTGTCGTGCTTGGCGCCAGGAAAAGACATGATGTTATTGTTTCTTCGAAAACACTGGAAATTGTTTTCGGCGAACAAGATGAGCTCCTTGTTAAATTACATGGAGCTATCTTATTCGAAGAAATATCTCTAAATCCAGAACCTCTAAGTTAAACAAACACAATAGCATCTCTTACAGACGTTGATTTATTAATTAAACTGTTTGGTATTCTGATAACCCTCTAATATCAAATGATATTAACGATACCTACGGATACAAGTATTACTCGTAAGCCTCCCCGACCCATTATATATCCATTTCACTCCGGCGACTATCGCAGGCGTGGGAGGGTTAACATCTGCTGTTTTTCTTACCCCAAAACATTATTCAAATGACGTATAAGTAATATTACATGTAACACTTAGCTCGCGTAAATATTATGTGAACAAAGTAAGAATAAAGTCGAAAGTTATTCCAAACTCGTATTAAGTACCAAAGAAAACACGAGAGTCCGGAATATAGAAACGGAAGCAATAGTTAGGGGTTCCGTAGTAAATATGAACGATAATATTTGTTGTAACATTTCTGCAAACATTTTATACCTAGGGGAATGTTTTGATTGCTCCAGAGATTGTTGTTTTAAGATGTGAGCAGATTCTCAAGTGAGTGCGCCAATAAAGTGAGCATCAGATCGTGGCTATGAATAGCTGGCTGTGAGCTATGTTAGCTGGCTGTTATCATAATGCAGTCTCCAGGGAGTCGTAAATCAACTACCCAAGACCGCGCATTTATTTGGTTGAGCGAATTTATAAGGTAATCCTTCTGTGAGTGGTTTTTAACATATTCATGTTAACATCCACTCGTATAGGTGCGTAAGTTTTAGTGAAGGACAATTTTTACTTTACACTTAATCACTTGAAGTTCGATCAGAATAGTAACTAGTTAAAAACTAATTTAAGCATTTTATTTTAAAACAAATTAACTTATAAGTTGTTTTAATATTTTTAAAGTTTAATAAAACTTAGTATATTCTATCATCTATCTCCTCAATAAGTCTCTACTAAAACATATAAAATTACATTTTCTACTTAAAATTCAATAGTTAATGATAATAACGCGACTCGACATATTTTTATATCGCTTTCATGAATGTCTTAACACTATCATAATGTCCCATCAAGACTCCTACTATTGCTTCCTTAGCGACCGGAAAACAAATAAAAACAAGAAACATATCAGCCACTTATCGTATAGAAACAGTGGCAGTCCGGCCGCAGGTCCGTTTTCGTAATGGTGTGAAGGCATGGCCACTCCTGTTAGATAAGAATCTATGGCACTAACAAGTGCGAGTTATTTCATGATGTGTGGCATTATATTGTATTGACGAGGGTTGGGGTCGCATGTGTTTTGTTTTTTTTTTTTATTGGAGAAAGGAGTTTTTTCAGTATATAATGTAAAATTGTTGTACATTTTCAAAAATATGATTTGTTTTTTTTAATCCATAATTTGATTCTGATTAAAAAACTGATGAAAAAACTCTGTCATTCAATACAAAGATCAATTTCCATTGCAACCCATACTTTTTTAAAACCCTTTTAATGCCAAAAATAACTAAAAATACACAAAACTAACTCAGTACTTGGGTTGGTAGCAACGAATTCAAATTATCTGAAATTGTAAATTGAAGTATAGTAGTATTTTCAAGTTAAAATAATATCTTTTGAAGTTAGGATTTAATAGTTATTTCTATAGATGTATGATAAAATTAAAACACTTCTATACTTGCTTTTATAGTATCTCTTTATAATTTCACGTGCACTTTCACAGATTATACGCTGAATAAAATTACAGTTGCGATTCCTAATGAGTTAAGTAGTGTAGTAATTAACGTCAAAGCAACTTATACCCTTTTAGCTGTTCATGTTTATGCAAAACATGAACAGCTAAAAGTGTATAATTTGAACATTTGCTTTAACATATCTTTCTTTAAAAAAATACACATGATACAAGCATGGTACTTAGTAGTGACGTATTCTAAAACTATTTGTTCAATTTTGAACCCAATGCAGACAAAATCTCGCAAACACATCTCGTATTTCAACAAATGTTTGTCCGGAACGTGCAATGTTTAGAAAGTTAGTCAAACCCTGCGTTCTGTATAAACAGGGGTTACAAATTACATACCATTAGCCAGCTGCGCTGTTCCTAGTCATTAATGACGACACATATAGCTCTAGCTGTGATGCTGTGCGTTTGACACACTTCCCACTACCCACACCTGAGCCACGGGGGTTAAGATGAATTTGGGCAATTGCCTTTGTTTATAAGTGTAACGATCAAAGAAAATGAAGAATATATTAAACGTTACTCATTTGAATTACACATATAATGCCAAAATAATGGCCTACTTTCGAGAGCAATCGAAAACAATTACTGTCAGCTGACGAAATGTACAAAACATTAAAAGTAACCTCACATTTGTACGTACAATCGACGCCCGAATACATTTCCTCGTACATAAACTCAACATCAAAATTTAATTACGGGTGCACTCATAAAGACTTTAACCCTGCATTCCGCCGGTCACACTTAATTACTACGTACCTATTTTAACGCGATTTTTTCGTGCCTTTCTTTCGCACAAACGGTGGTATCGGTTTGCAGGAGAGGGATGGACACAGTGGATGGGAACAGAGCGCGTTGCCGAACACCCGCCGGCGGTGGCGGCGCGAGGCTGACTAAATCTGTGTCCCTCTCAAGCCAGGTCAGGTCAGGCTAGCGCCGCGTCCAGAGGGCGAACATTTCCTGAATAAATTGTGTAAATATTTTAACATGGGCCCGTGTTTTCAGCGGCAATTTGACGGGCCGCGGTTCGTTCTAACAAATTCGAAGCTGTCGGTACGAATTTTATTGTGTCCGATTTATTTGGCCGCATGTGTAAACACGTAGGGATCAAACGCGTTCGTCTAATTTCGTTTGATGTTTCAATTTAGAGGATTAACCGTTTAGATTACATTTTTAAAAGATTTGGGATTAAAAAGTAAACAGCGGTCGCTGGCCCGTCAAACGATTTTGTGGGAAAATGGCGCAATTGGAAATTATGTTGGTACACTGATTGTTCATGTAAACATATTTAAAATCAAGCAGTAATACTAAACTTTGTATGTGACTCAACATATTTTTAGAAACAATAATAAGGACTTTAAGATTTTTTTTCTTAAAAAATAACAACAATAATAAAAATAACAGGAAAACATTGTCCAATCAAACTCATTCACTGAACTAAAACAATACCCAATTATTTGAATCAGTCATGTGCAACGTTTACTAATTTAATATGACCATATTAATGTGCCCGGTGTACACTAAGGTGACGTGTCACGAATAATCGAAAGTATTCCCAATCTTCATACAAGCACTCGGCGATTGTAAACTCCACATAATCCGCAGACGACTCAAGCAAACAATCGTACGAACTCAATCAGCCGGCCGTGTGGACGCGGCTTTACCCAGCATCCCACACACACAGGCACACCAATAGCACACAGCGACACAATCCTTAGGAAAATTTGATACATTCGTGTATGTGTGCTTAAGAAGTATCCGTGTATGTACAGGGCGTTGCACTGTGTTGGTTTCCCTGAAAATGGCCGCCGTGGAAAGCGCGCATGCGTCCGAAAACCATGTACAACTGCGATTAAAATTTCGAAAGTTGTTTGAATTTCAACTTTCCTTTGTTAAAGATAAAGAGCATGGATGATTTTTGGGAGGATATTTAGTAAGTTGGTAGTAAACACGGCGGGTTTTTGAAGTTCGGACTTGAGTAAGGTAAAGGACACTTCTTGACGTTGGTTGGTGGCGTATAGAGAATTAAAATGAGTGCTCGCACAGCGACAAACTTAAAGCGCGGTTAGCGATGGAAGCGCTGAGTTCAATATGCTATGCGAGTTCAGATCCCTGCTGCGTACTTCAAGAGGAAATTACTTGATTAAACTTTATCCAGACATGATGATTTGATTAATCCGGTGTTCTGTCACTGTTCATCACAATTTTGGTGTTTGAATCAAATTGATTTAGTATTGAAAGAGTTGATTTAGTATATAACACAATTATACGTTTAAAATAGAATACCTATACAATAATAACACTATTTATTCAAATTTGTTGTTTTGGTTTTGTTTCGATTGTTAATTGACTAAGGGCTGATTTTCAACAGTTAGATAACTTTTAACTGAAGGATATATATGGCCGTTTGACATATTTCCCGCACAAAAACTGTCAAACTTCAATTTTTAATCCTCGGATAAAAGTTTACGTTTCACATTCCGTTAACGTAAAAGTTTTTGATAAAAAGTCAGTCAAACTCAACCCGAAACTGATAATGATTGCAACGATTATACCACTCGTGTAAAGCAGCAGTGGCATCGACATAATACCAATAACATTTGCATGACCAACACTGGAGCATTTAACAAATAAAGTAGCTCATCCAACCAACTGAATAAAATACAGTTTTATTTAACCTCGAGTCATTTAATTAGTGAGAATCGCGCAGAAACAAATGTGAGTGGAAGTGAACCACATAAAGCGGACGTCAAACGAATCGGGGAGGAGATTGTAAAATTTTACGTTTGATCCCCTCCAACGAGTTGAGGAGAAATCGTTCGGCAGTTACTACTATGAAAACAGTTTGTATTGGCACTGGGATTGACAATGGATTAATTTGGTTTAGTCATCACTACAAGCCAAATTCACCTAGTTTTCCTATGGCTTTGCTCCCGCTCCCTTGACCTTAGGAACCAGGAATAAAATCACAACTACTCTAAAAAACCCTTTTGAGGAATCTGGTATGTCTTAGATCCAAAAAATCAACGCACTGTGACAACAAAACAAAATCCAGAGTGTAGTGTGAAAATTTTCGTGAAGTAAACATGAAGTGAGCTGTCAAACCATGCAATTATGATGGAATGACAGCCGGTTTACTCTGTCAACATCTCACCGTGTCAACTTAGGCAGAGTGAGCATGAAGTGATCTGTCATTCCATCTTGAAGCAATCTTTGCATTTGCATATCAGTCGGAATCTGTGAAAAACACGTATAATTTCCTTCATTACTAACATATTGCGACTGTGATGAGAATGCGAACGTTGTTTTAATATTCTTAGAATTAGCTCTCTGTTTCCAGAATCGCACCATAGTTCACTTCAAGCTCACTCCACATAAGTTTCCGCGGTAACGTGTTTTCAGAATACTTAGATCGCCAGTTCACTTGGCACTTTACGCCAACAAATATCCAACTCGAAATCAAATCACTTCATAATCTCGTGGTATGTCTCACAAATTGAGATGACCACTAGCCTTGGTCCACTCATCACTCTATGCGTTCAGCGGAGCAGAGACGCTCAGCATCTTAGCATTCATGTCGGATACTGCACTCTTGAGACGTGTGAATTGACCAATCGGAGATGGGAGATGACGACATTAAGGGTGTTCAGTTGGAATCAGCGAAATCACTGTGTAGTTTAGATTGTGATATTGAGCTGTGAGATGTCAAAAAACTAGAGGTTAGAGGTTATCTTAGGTTTAACATATTATTATGTAGTTGTAACAAATCGAATGGTTTTTGTTTGTTCTTAAGTGCACACTCTTCCTTATTTTAATTCTAAAATATTTTGTCCACCCCATGCATCGTTAGTCCAATTCATAAGCGCTACTGCAAAGCCTGAGGTCTTAGGATCGATTCCCGGATCGGGCAGTGTTATTGGGCTCTTCCATGTAGTTTTCAGCAGCAGCCCGGAGTCTATTTGTTCCCAGCTGGTGGCATTGTACTCGCTTCTAATAAATCGGAGTTAATCGTAACTGGTGTGATATAAAGGTAAACCCATTACCTTTCGGGAAGTACAGGCAACATTTTAAGTTATTTTGATAGTCGCACTCTAAACTCATGTAATGTTTATTGCCAACCACATTATCAACCAAACATTGCCAACAAAATTAAAAACTTTGATGAAATCAAAAACAAACCAAACAACACCTACAAAAAGATCAAAACTAAAAAATCGGGACAACTTCTAGAGACTCCTACTCTGTACAGACAACTTATGTCCTCCCTATTACCTCTCCGTCCCTGTTACCTGTCTGTTTGAGCTTGCTTTGGTTCGTTTTTAGAAACCTTTCCTTAAAAATGGGCCACACAGGTCCTCATCAATTTTGGTCCATTATATAGACCAGACCTACTGCTCCTAATCTATCTGTGGTGCATCGAGCCATGTTGCGGTGGCGGATGGCAGCAGCAATTTATCAGCCGGCCGCCGCTTTGCGGTCGACCAATTAGTGCATACACACGGGCACAAGCAGAGGGGTAGGAGGAGGGAGGATAGATCGTCCGTATAGTGCGTTATTATGTTTCTGAGGATTATCTGCAGAATTATGGATTTAAATCGGACATCCATATGCGTTGCTTTGGTATTGGGCTTTGAGTCGTCCAGGTCTATACGTTTTGAGTTGAGCTGGTTTAGGTACTGGACCTATGCGTGCACTGACAGGACAGGTCCACTCGTGTCCTAATATTATGAAGAGACCAACAAAATACATTATCAAAATCAAGGGTTTCCAACTGGTGGAACCACAGTTTGGGTTAGGGAGCTACTATAAAAATGACTAGATGCTAACAATTCAGACGCTCTGAATTGTTAGCATAAAGTAATTTGTGATCTGAATGACATCATTATGCTCCCATTTGGCGTCAACGGTTTCGTATAGTTTTCGTATAATAAATAAGAGGGACATAATGATTTTAGAAGAAACTTGGAGGAGTGTGCATTGTTAAAGCTTGGATATCACTCATATGTGTTGTGTAATGTTGAAGTCGGTGATTTGAAGAATTTAAAATCAAGAAATGGCAGAGTAACAATTGTGATAAACAAAAAAAAATTACTACGTGCGAGAGTTTATTTTGCTCTAAACATTTATGAATCGCTTTTCACTTTGTCGCTCTGCCAGAAGTACCAACGTCACGTTTAGTGGGTTACTATTGCTTCTCACGTTCTCGAGTTTATAAATATTTTTTTTTTAATTATTAAAAAAAAACGTTTTTTTTTTTAGTTTAACTTTATGTTTCGATAGTACTACTGACGGCTAATCATTCTGCCGCGGGAAAACAATCATTAAAATGTCAGCGTGTATTATTAGATTTGTGTTGACACCCTGAGAAGCAATAATTTTAGACTGTTTGGATGAGACTCTTTAATGGTTTCTTCTGGTTGTGCTTTGTTTCTTTATGATAGTGCCATCTTCAGCTATCGTTAATTTAGTTAGCTAAAGAGTTTACTTACTCAGGAGCAAGATCGACTGATAAATAGCTCGTTATGTCGATACGTTGCCTTTGTTTTAGACCCCTTTTGTCATTAGAAGCAGGATTCGCACCCACGCTCACATCCATTTCGTCCTTACTCGGCAATCCATCACGTTCCTTACACTCCAAACATAAAGCAACACAAAGCAAACTCCAAGCATCATTTAGGTATTGTTTACCCCAAAACTTTATTTAGCCGAACAACGAACAAACTTAAATAATTTCACCTTGTAATCCAATACAGTCGCAGGATATCAGCGTCAATTTAATGAACAGAACAAAATTAACACTGAACAATGTTTACCGTCTCGTTTGTTCGCAATTATCTTGATATTACAACTCAGTAGTTCTCTCTTTACTATTATTAGAAGCTCGTAGCCCCGGAGCGTCGTAGTACTACGTCGTCTACGCCGGACTACGCCGTAGCGCTACGGCGTAGCACTCGTAGCCAATCGATTACTATCACTGAGTGGAATTAAATGAGTTACTTTGACTTTTTGATTTAGATTTGCAAAAAATATTCACCTGGATAAAATTAGGCATCGCATTTGAAAACCTCACTTCAAAATTTTTCGCCAATTATATAATCGGTCACAAGTTCAATGTATAAATTTATTAAAACTCGAGATAATGTTTTTGCGGATTTCAGGGAATAAATTTTAGTCGAATTAATTGCTAAGACGTGAGAACTTCAGAGACAGCAAGCATCATACTGATAAACTGCTTCTGAGAGAATTAATTGCCATTTAAGTCATTGGCTATATTGAATTGCCTTGAATTGTAGAATTCATTCTATGGTGTTCTGCTTCAAGTAAGTTGTTCGTGTATATGAATTCTGACATCAACAGGTTTTATTTACTTGGCCAAAGTCAATTCGTAAAATTCGCCACCTCTTACGGCCTGCTACTGGTAGTTTTTGCGGCTGATCCTAAAAGTAGGTAGCGAATACTGTCCACGTGGTACTGTTCTATTGGCTATGACTTCAAAAGAATAATAAAAAATGAATCCAGGATTAACGTCGGCTGTATACATAAGGTTTCTTGATTAAGTTTCCAGATAAGGCATTCAGATTCGGAGACCTGAATGCTTGCTTTAGTAGTAGTATACAAAATCGTATCGTAATCGAAAATCGTACGGTCAAAGGGTTCACGAACGTAAAAGCTGTCATTACACTATCTTGTCTCCGCATAAAAATAGTTATATTATAAATATAGTCTCATTCTGGAGATATTAAAAATAAATTAATTCGATACTTATACATGAGGTATTATGGTGTCTATCCATTTTATCTGTTGATGTATCCCACCTTAATTATTTTACGTATGGTGGGATACAAAGATTTAAGGGTTAGAAGATTTGGCACCCACTTCGCATATTATATTCAAAATATTGAGATGGAAGTTGCATAATGCAATTATTTTAGGGCAGGTGAGCCTGTGTGTTCCCGACAGGTACGTGTGGCGACGATGGCGACCGCGTCTGCTGGTGGAGCCGCGCAGTCGACCTTCTAAGGGAGGCGCCGCTGACGCTTGCACTTCACATGCTCAACCTGATTGCTAATAAGACCGACCTATTTTGTTTAACTCTGGGTGAATTCACAAGGAATGCATTATTAATAATTAGTTACAGATGTTAGAATAAATTAGGATAAGCGCATTTATCGCATTGCGAAAACCTATAATGATAGATGTAAGATGATAAATAAATAAATGTTTAACTAGACGCACAAGTATGTTTATTTTCTGAATGGAAAAATGCTGACGTTCCTTTCAAAAGCAAGCCATGAATTCTGGTCAGAAGAACGAAAAATCCAAAGTGTAACGGAATTCCGAATCTGAATTCCTAATCGGAAAACTTAATCAGAAAACCATACGTATGCGGTCAGCATAAAATTTTCTACAAGATTATAATACTTAAACTTTTGAACAAAATAAATAGACGACAATCTCAACACAACATTTTAAACCCATAACATAAAACACGAGTGCTCCCAATTCTATACAAAATGATCGCCAACGATAGTGTAGATAATAATGCGATGGCGGCGAGCCAGCCAGGGAATTGAAACATCTTGCTGCGAGACCCACTTAACGACGACTTGCCAGCAAACATGGCAATGCCAAGAAAACTATTGATGAAGAGGACATTACGTGAACCAGTTAGCGTTGTTATGGAACGAGTTACTGCGTTGTGGTCTTATTAAATCTTTGCAAGAATATTTACTGCGCTGTTTATTTTTTGTTAGAATTTATTGTCTTGGCTTTTGTTTTTTTTTTATGTACACACAAATATTATTATTGTTATGGAAAAGGATATAAAATCAGCCGTGTATAAATTAGCAGTAATTTTATCCTAAATTATTTTTTCCGCGTCTTCGCCGTATATTTTCTATCCCATAATATCGTGCACGTTTTCGGGATGAAAATTTAGCTAATGACGATCAGAGAAAAAGAATGTAGTTTTAGATTAATAAAAATATTTTGTAATCGGAACAGTATCGCAAGAAATACCTTTAAAAAAATAATTTTTACAAAAATATACAACCGACTTTCAAAAAAAGTTTTTTCATATTTTCTATTTTCCCCAGATATTTTGATTTAAAAACCATACGACTGAATTGATTTTGATGGGAATCGGAACGTTTAACGTGTAAAGTAAATTTTTCAAATCGGTTAATAAATGACGGAGTTACGAGGTAACAATGATAAAAAAACAATCTTATTAAGACCCTCCTCCTTTTTTTAAAGTCGGTTAAAAACAAACAATTGTACCTTTGTAATATTAGTTTAGATTATGAACTTACATATTATATTCTCCCACGTGCCAGCTTTACATCCTTAACTATCACCTATCTGTCTGCCAAATGTACGAGTAGTTAGTTAGGTATATGCTGTGTTAAATCGCTGGTTAAAATAATAAGTCCACAAATGATATTCCACTTAAAGTTTAATTACACTTCTACAAATCTTCGAAATCTAAACAATAGGGGATAATTCACCCTTGCAACACAAATACGCGAGCACGACCGTTAGCAAGAAATCTCTGACTTTTGACCTATGTATTTTTTTTTTAATACCCGGACCGGTCCGGAGTAACACGAAATTTGTAATAGGCTACGAATAAAAATTATGAATCGATTAATAATTATGAATTCATCTTCTTTTTCTATTTATATTTAACTATCTAATACCATTAAACGAGCAATTCTTGTATAGATATAAGTAAATATATAATCTGAATCTCGGAAGCAGCTTCAACGTTTTTCATGAAATTTAGTATGCAGGGGGTACCCGGATGGCGAGCGTTGGGAGGCTCGATGTCCAGTCACAATCAGGCCCGGGTCGATGGCGCGTTGTGTTCCACGCGCGCCTCAAAAAGATGTCAGCAGTCATGTCTGGCCCGCTAGGGCCAGAGCCCGCCAGGGTTGCTGAATTTGTTCGAAAGAGTCACCGCGACCCTGGAACGCAAAGGGCTTTAGAAGGAACACGGTTGGGTTTTAGTCAGTAAGAGTCTGACACGCCCTTCCGCTCCACCCAGAGCGGAAGAAGTCATTTGATGATTTTCCATCCTTAGCAAAAAAGGTGCTATCGAGGATCTTGCTAAAGATATAATCATCGTCATGCGATAAGGCCACCCCTTGTGTCACCCTATGTTATGTTATGTTATGTTATGTTTTCTTCATCTATTTTTTCTGTAACCTATGTGGTGTACTACGTTAGATAGAGTTTTTAAATACTAATCTATCATCTTGATTGTTTAATAGCCAATGAAGAAGGTTTCATTTTTAGAAAACGTTTACAAAAATAACCAATAGAGCAAAGCTCGGTCATCCAGGTACTTAAATAATTAATTGTGATAGCTTAGAACAATACAAAACTGAGTAATTTCCTAAATCTTGTCAGTTTAATACTAATCATGACAGTGTATGAAATATGAAATCAACGTCGTTCATTTAAATTAACAATGTATTTATTGCTATTTGCAATATTTAGTATATTTTTGCAGTTTGCGTTATAACAGCTGTTACTATATTCAAGGATTGTATTTCATTGCGACATATTTCTTGACAAATGATTTCTTTAGATCAGAATAAAACGTAAGCGTTTTATTATTATTAAGAAGGACTACGAGGCAAACATCTACGATGAAAGGATATTTTTCATTATATTTGATTAAACACCTTAAACATCAGACTAATACATAGTTAGGTATATTTACTATTCGGTATTTATAAATGAGGAAGTTATTAACCTAATTCACGCAGGCGGAACCAAGGGTAGCAGCTAGTTAGGAGGATGAATAAAGTTGGTTGAAATACAAAACTCAAATACACGAATTAATCGATTTATTTTTCTTTCCTTTAAAATATTTACATTAGCAAACACGAGGCAGTGACAGTTAACATAAGACGTGAGTAGATTGGTTTATTGCTAATACTATTGTTAACCTACAGATAAAATTAATACAATAGTATAAAACAACGATATTAAACATAGTTTATATTAACTATAAATGTCTGAATATTTGGCTCGATTGAATTTGGTGTAATGGGGTAAATTGTGCTCAAAACAAATTTTCAGAAAATTATCTTGTAGTATAATATTATTCAATGTGTTTATTGCAGTCATAATAAAAATGTTCGTTGACACAACAATTTCTGACATTGCAGCTTTTTATTCTAACCTGATATCAAATTGAATTGGCACATGTCAATAATTTATTAATTGTGTAGTTTAAATTAGTACAGCTCTACTAATAAGGATAGATTAATAAAATATAATACAAAACCACCACTGGGCAAAAGGTATATAAAAGCCATAATAAAAGTATACAAATGTAATTTTAATCATATTCTTGAGCATTTTAAAAATAATAGGACACGTTACACAAGAACCCATCAGATAATTGAAAACAGCGCCATCTAACGAACCCCATAGTATACGGGAAAATCGCTTTTTCACATTCTTTACCACTAATAATAAAATCTTCTTGTACTTATTATTATTGACGTCTTATCATAAATCTATGTTCTACTTTTTACAATTCGTCAGATATGATTCAGGATTTGTTTAATATTCAATAACTAGGTATTGTTAAAGTGTTTGATTAAAAACCGGCTATGGATTAACTACAAAAGTGGGAGTTTAGAAGAAACGTTTCGTTTCAAATAGTATTAAAAATTATCGTTTCAGTGATACCAAATAGGCCGCGTAATTTTTTTCAAATCCAACATAGTACAAAACATCCTAAAATATGTACATTTTTATTTTTCGTGTTAAAATCTCTTAAATCTAAAACGGTAATTTAGCTAGGTAACAATTTAATATTATTTCGCTTGTAGCAGTCTTTATTGTCGTCGTATTTATACGTGTATCGTAAAATCTCTTCTCTCTTGCTCCTGCCGCTGCTGGTATCTGAAAGAATCAAACAGCGCCATCTAGTAACTCATTGAACAACCAACTACCAAGTAAAGTGACACCACTTAATGCTATTGTCTGCCAAATGTAATAGGTACACTGAACCAGAATACGAACTTAAGAAGGTTTGTGTTTTATGTGACAGATGGCGTTACTCGTGGTCCTTGGAAAATATTTTGGTTCTAAAAGACAATGACTCTCAACGAGCATACAATTTTGTTTCAATCCTTATTTAGTGAAAATACTGAAGTATGGTTATTTTATGGGACAGTAGAATAAATGGCATATATAAAATAAAACCTATACCTACTCAGAAATTGGTTTACCTAAGGTAGAGTTTACCTAGACGATGTGGGCGTGTGGTGTCGCCGCGGCCGCCGGCGCGCCTTGTCGTGCGGCCGCGTCGACGCGGAGCGCGCGTCCGCCGCCGACTCCGCACTCGAGTCCGTCACCGCGCGGAACACCTCGTCTGGAAGGACTACTGTTGTTAAAATAAATACTTAATTAAATATTAATGTGCTACCTTTGATTTAACCTGGGGTATGGTGTTTTACAGCTGCATAAAACGAGATGAAAAATGTAGATACGAATATAATAGACTTCTATTAAACTTGACAAACTTGCACGGGATCGAGAATCAGATATAAAACTGCCTTGCTCAAGACTTGGATACATTTCACCAATTCTAATAACACTAGCTTTTTTACAGACACAAAAAGTAACGAGATTACCTGCAGCCTTCTATCAGATAACTGAATAATTGTAATGGGAAATGTTCTTCCAGAGATTATTTCGGACAATCTTATCGGTAAATATCTACAAACAAACAAATAACATCAACTCCGAAGCTTAGAGTACCTACCTAAAGAACTTGGACGAGGTCGGCCTTGGCGAAAATTATAGGTAGTCTTTGCCCTGAAGTGGACATTGTGATAACATTTAGATACCTTTCCCCGGCGTGACGGGCATCCTGTAGGACACGCTGGAGTTGCACTCGGCGCACGGCGAGCCGCTGGAGTCCGAGTCCGACTCCGAGCGCCGCACCATCAGCGTCATCGCGCGGGACAGCGTGTACTCGTCTGCGGAATGCAAGAACAATAACCTATCATCGTCTCCCCTTTTTTGTGCCAATTAGGTACATCATCAAATGCCTTCTCCCGCACTGGGTGAAGCGAGAGGGAGTGTCAGATTCTTACTGATTAAAACCCACCATGTTCTTTCAAATGCCCTTAGCGTTTTAGGGCCGCTGTAACTTTTTCGACAAATTCCTGTACCCTGGCAGGCACTGGGCCAGCAGACCGTGTCAACTATGCTGACATTCTGTCCTTGTCGTATGTTACTTGGGGTTGGTGCTACACGTTTTCTATTTCCGTTCCGTTTAGTCAGCCGTCACTCTATCTCCGAGTCCCTCTTCTTTCATAAATCTATTCCTTATAAAATCCATTGATCTTTCTTCAGACTTCTTCTTTCATTTACGCGGAAACCCGAAAACATCAAATATTTATGGTGATGTGATCTTAGAAAAATGTTGATGGATGGAGAGAAAGAGAGAGGTAGACTAAACAAAAGATAAAACTATAATGTTGTTTATTACTATACTAGCTTTTCCTTGCAACTTCGTACGCGCAAATCCGCTTTTTCCTGTTCCCGTACAAATTTCTAGTCCCCGTATAGCCTATAGCATTCGTCATGAATGTGGCTATCATATACAAAAATAATTTTCCAAATCTGACTCCTAGTTCTAGAGATAAGTACGTCTTGATAGATACAGTATATATTTCTGTGTTATAAAATAAATAAATAAAAATTAGACAACAATGAGAAAGAGTATTGAATTGAAAGAGAAATGGCGCCAAAAGACGCAAATAAACACCAACTGCGACGATTCCAGGTAATACAGGACCAAGGACAAGCGGAAGCATCATGCCATCACAATGATTGTAATACCTACTTATGTGCTTTTTTGTTATCAACTGTATCACTGGTTTTTCTAAAATCAACTTTGTAAACACTAGAATAAAGTTGAAATTTCTTTAAACGCCAATTAGGTACAATATTTGGAAACAGATATTCGAATAGTGTAGGACTTACCCGCGTTCTCGTGATGCAGGTGGTGGTGCACGTGCGCGCGCGGCGGCGCGGCCT
>NDFZ01005338.1:129044-201317 GCA_002192655.3 Mamestra configurata
GGGCCGCCCGCCGCGCCGCAGCGCACGCGCGCGCGGCTGCCTGCGCGGGCCTCCAGGCGACGACCGAACGACGTTATTTTAGCTGGTGCTGGAAAGGCATGAACGCATTATTAGCACCGTTATATTGAGTCCCTCCTACTGACGTGTCCTCATTACTGAGGGTCGCGTGATTTTCAGTCGATTTGGCTAAAAACTTCAACATTCTGCATAGACAGATGGTGAACAGCCTAGTTTTCATGTTTAATTCCCGCAGAATTGATGCATTGGTGCGGAAGGCAGTCCACGGAATTGGACAGAATTATATTGAGTAATTATGTTTCAATGAAACAGTGAGTAATCTTGAAAAACCATCATATTTCTTATATTTTTCCAACCTTGTTCGAGTCAGATTCCGGTCTATCTAACCAGATGCAACTAAAAAATAAATTGGCGAACCTGTATTTTATTGGTCTTTACATTTAAATACACATCCTACCCACACGCAAAAGACGTTTTGAGAACACATTCATTGTGCGTACAGTTAAGGAGTGGAATTCCCTGCCTGAGTCTGTGTTTCCTGATAGCTAGAACCTGGGAGTCTTTAAATCAAGATTACTTCTCGGCAAGCGTGCTCCATCTTCGACTACACCATCGCTTACCAACCAGTGAGATAGTGGTCGAACGAGTGCCCATCAACGGTAAAAAAAAATACAGAAGCGTAACGCTTTTCATTGACGACGTAATAATAAAGCATGGAGATGTGCTAAAAATCTTACCTCTGCCATTAGGCTTCCTCGCCACAATAGCACTCATCTCCCCCTCCCCAGAAGCAGTGGCAGCCGTCACCCAGAACTCGTACACCTGATGCTCCTGAAGGCCTCGCACTTCCACCTGGTACTCCTCCTCCTCATCCTTGTGATGGACCGTCATTTGCGAGTGCTGGCCAGTCCTGTTTTTTAAAGCAGGTTCTTAATACGTTAAAACCTTCTTTGCACCGTATTGACACCTCAATGTAAGTAACTACAACCGATGGTAAAAACTAACGACGCGATGGTAAGTACTTATGAAGTTATGACCCGATAGTTGGTCGGATTCTGAATTGAAAATTTGGAGTAAGGCAAAAGTAGAGTTTGAAATATACTCAGCTTCAAATTCTGAATTCACAAACAAACCAATTAAGTACTTGCACCCGATGGTAAATAACATCCAGTTTTGTAAACACCCGACAGTCCACGGGCCATTTTACGAAGTCGACGTATTAATGCCATCATGATTCCGCTGTGCAAAAGGAATAAAGTTTTTCGTCTTATACACCTCTTTGTCTCCCTCACATTCCAAGAATGATGGCTTTAAGAGGTCACAGTAGAGCCCCAAATTGAAAACATTGGGTTGATTATGACAAACAAACCTCTGTGGTCTATTGTAGACAGTGTAGTGCTTGATCTTGCCGTTCTTCTGCAGAGGAGCCAGCCAGCTGACGATCACCGTGTCTTCCGAACTCGCCACCGCTTTTATATCCAGCGGAGCTCCCGGTACTGAAATATTTTCAGCAGGTATTAGCATGGAGATACTACTAAAGCATAAGCTGATTAAATCAGCAGTGCTGTTCTATAAAGGTCCCACTGTAATAATCTAAGTGAAATGAGCTTGAAGTGAGTTCGTATATATTCGTTCAGTCCGTAGTATCAATTGGAATAACGGCTCACTTCATGTTTACTTCACCAAAGTTTTCACGATTTTTTTACAGAATCAACCGGCTGATCCGATTAGACAGTTTCATAGTTTGCAATCGAATTTACTAGCCATTGTAATCGATAGATCTCATTAGATTCATAAATAGCTCTAACCCTCGTTTCAGGTTTTGTGCACATAAAACTCTCAAAGTAGAACTGATTTTAACCTATGCTACAGCAAAATACGCGTTTTTACCTCAGCCACTAGCGGAGCAAGAGATTTTATATGATATTTTTAACAGTAACAGAATTTAAGTTGTCTCCAGATACTCACTGTCTTCATGTGTGACGCAGTAGACCGGTTCTGAAGTGGGTCCGGTCCCGGCAGCAGTTCGGGCGCGCACTGCGATGCTGTAGTTAGCAGCTCTCTGGAGAGCTTGCAGGACTGTGTCCATGCCTCCTGAGCGACGGGTTTCTACCTGACTTTCTAGCTCGTCGACTGTCTGTAGGCAGAAGAATTCGTATTGGTGAAAAACTCTCTTGGTATCAAATCAAATCAGTCTTGGGATCAATTTGCAAATGCTTGCATTTTTCTGAATTGCACTTATAATGTTATTGTTTTAAAATGAAGTCTCGTTGTTGTTGATTCTACATTGTGTAGACTGCATGTTATCTTTCTATCAAAAAAATACTTTGAAATATTAAGCTTTTATTTCAATTAAACCATTTACAGGTACTTCTTAATTGTCAGGGTCGGTCAGTGAAAGAAATGAAGCTATTTAAGCTATTAATATAGAGATTAATCGCTTCAAGTCGATACATTGTTTATATTCAGCCCACCTCATAGAGCACTTCATATCCGAGCAGCACTCCTCCTCGGAGTCCGGGGGGCGGCGGCTCCCACCACACTCGCACTGACTGTGCCGACAGAGGCTCGCAGCGCACTCGTTCCGGTGGCGCCTCGGGAGCTTAACAGAAATCATTCATCATTATTTTAGTTCATTAGAAAACCAGCGTCAGACGGCATCAACTAAAAAGGTCCATTTCAGCGATATGTCAGACAGACTCTGACATATCGCTGAAATGGACCTTATTAGTGCAGCCGTGAGACGCACACTTAGTTTTTGGCATAACTACCTTTTTCTTGTTACTTTTACCGTGCGTGTTTCATGTACCTGTGCTCAATAAATTTTATTCTTTCTTTTCTTTCTTTCTTATTATTATATTCATTCTTTTTCTTCGCTTTGCTCTTGACAAAGTGGTGTGGTCAGTATGTATTATTTCCAGGTGTTTCTGTAACTCGCCTCACGATCTCTCTCCATCTAATTATTTTAGATGACAGAGCCTCCAACCGCCGATATAATATGATCAAACCACCAGGCGCTCCATGGAGACGAGTTTACGTTGTATTACTTGGTACCTTGATTTAGGTACCTTCATTTGATAATCATGTTTTTTGGTTGAAGACTTATCAAGCAACATCTAATAAGCGTCGTTTCAGCTTTCCTTGTATATTATCATAATAATATCATTGTTTCTGCCCAAAAACGTCCACTGCATGCCTAAAGCTTCGCCCCATTGACAGATCCTGTGCTTTCACGTCCAGTGGACTCCCGAAAGCAGTCAACCTTCACTTACAAATCTCGATAATTGGACTATCTTACCTCCTTCCAAGGTAGTAGCGGTGAGCGGCGCGCAGGGTGGGCCAGCGCCCACCGCGTTGAAGGCTCGCACCCTGAGCTCGTACTGCGCGTGCGTGCGCAGCGCCACCAGCGCGGCGTGCGAGGCGCCCCAGCCCGCCGCCGTGAGCGCAGCCGTGTGGTTGTCGGCGCCGGCGCCCGCCTCGTGCCACGTCACTACGTAGCCGAGCAGCTCGCCGTTCCACGACTCTTGTGGTGGTGCCTGGCGAACACATTTCAAATAAGCATTTATGTCGAAGAGCATAACGTCCTTTATAGGAAACATACACGGCATAATAAATACACTGTGCTATCTAGTGTTGCAAATCCAAAACTTTTAATTTATAAATACTTCACATTGACACTTTTGTGCGGTTTCCTTTAGTTTTTACGCGCTTCCTATTCCTATATAAATAATTTTAGGTTTGTTCATAGGTAGTTCATAAATCACGCGCAGCTACGATCGGCCGAGATGCACGGAATTGTACCTTTAATGAATTTTCAAGTTGATACAAGAAATAATCATCATATTAGCCGAAAGACGTCTACTGCTGGACATAAGCCACCCCCAAGACCTCGCCACCACAACAACCGGTTATAGTAGTAAAATGACAATTAAATGCTTAATAGATAAGGACTAAATAATAATTTATTTCAATTTCTAGTTTTCAATTTGACTTGAGGAGCCTGATTGTTCTTTGTGTATTTAAATACCCTCTAATTGTTAGTAGCCTTTATATAATTTCAATTTAACCAGTATGTAATGCATGATGTGCTTACCTGTAAGGGATTGATACACTAGACCCGAATTTGATTGTATGTAACCCATAATTGTATGAGTGTACTCAATTGTTGGTGAGCCAAATAAATAATAATTTATTTCAATTTCTAGTTTTCAATTTGACTTGAGGAGCCTGATTGTTCTTTGTGTATTTAAATACCCTCTAATTGTTAGTAGCCTTTATATAATTTCAATTTAACCAGTATGTAATGCATGATGTGCTTACCTGTAAGGGATTGATACACTAGACCCGAATTTGATTGTATGTAACCCATAATTGTATGAGTGTACTCAATTGTTGGTGAGCCAAATAAATAAAATAAAATAAATATTTTCACCTGCCATTTGACGAGTAATTCTCCTGGTGCCGTTGCTTGCACTTGAACATTATGAGGAGGTTCTGATGGAGCTGCAAACATACACTTCTAGTTAGCTCTAGGAACATCTTGATCATACACCAACTTTTTACTGTACAGTACCCAACTACCCACAGCTAAATGTGAGGTACTGAAGCAGTGTCTTCTTACCTTCTTCCAAAGTCTGTACGATGACGGGGTCGGAGTAGTCGCTGTCACCTATAGCGTTAACCGCTGCAAGCCTCAGCGCATACGCTGTGGCTGGCCGAAGACCTTCCACGCGGTATTCGAGATGCATTTCCGTGCTGGCGGCGTCTGGGTCGTGTCTGCAATGAGTTACTGAGTTATCTTGAATTCATGATTATTTATTTATTTAAAATTTTTGAACAATAGTTGTACATGGGCGTACTTAATGCAACAAGACTTTCTCTACCAGTCAACCTTTGTTTTAAAAAGACTATAGTAGGCGCCAGATAAATGTGGAATAAAGTATATTGACCTTTCCCTAATAACTGTTCATAGGTACCTGAACAATTAAATATGAATCGTTTTTCATTATTAGACAATGTTAAGGATCACGAGAGATGATGATTCGGGACAGCTTTGTGTCATTAATTCCGTTTTTCAAATTAAAAATGTCAATAATTGTAGGTGGGTCAATGACCGTTATTCCACGATTATCTGGCGCCTACTATACACACAACATAATTATGTACTTGAACAGCTCAGAAGTCCACATTGTCAAAAAGAGATTAGATTGTCGCAGTGTCCTCACCTCTCCAGGACCCTGTCGGCGGGCACATCCCGCGTGGGCGCGTCGGCCCAGTCCCCGGCGTCGGGCCGCCGCGCATCTCCCACCACGCGGTACTGTAGGCGGTATAGCAACACGCGCGCGTTGCCGTCGTAGCCGCGCCGCCACGCCACGCTGGCGCCGCGCCCGCCGCGGCGCGCCACGTGCAGCCCCAGCGGTGCCTCCGGGAACTCTGAACGATAAAGGTAATGGTTATCGGAGCTGCTCTCCCCCTTTTTGTTTTGGATGGTATATCATCAAATGTCATCCCGCTCTGGACGGAGTGGAAGGGAGTGTTAGGCTCTTATTGACTAAAACCCACCCGTTGTCCTCCAAATGCCTTTTGCGTTCCAGGGCCGCGGTAACTCTTTCGAACAAATTTACAAAAAAGGCACTGGCCCTAGCGTGTACACAACGCGCCGTCGACCCAGACCTGGTTCTTATCGGACAGCGAGTCAGGCGGAAGGTGAGGTGAGGTGTGGCGCCTCACTAGCCACTCCTCAAAGACCCCGCTTATCGCTACGATAGTGGCATGCCCAAGTTGCTATCCCAGAAAACAGTTTCTGCTTTATAAGTCATATTTTTTTAAGATCTCGCCAGTCGAATCTGGACTACGTCTGGACGAATTTACCAAAACTCCTCGATAAGCAACTTTGATGAGATCGCTAGTGGCTGTCAATATACACTGATAACAAAGTTAGTAATGCACAGTGAACCTATAAGACACCGTTTATTAGTATTTTTTTACTTCAACTAATACATAAATTGTATATATGTAACAAGTATTTGGTAGTTACCTTGCACAGCGAGATAAATAAGCAGTTCGTCTCTGCCATAAGCGTTTTCTGCTCGACATCGATACACTCCCGAGTCATGACGCTCAGCATGCGCTATACTCAATTGAGAACTGACACCGCTTTCTGATCTTTTCTCTGATACTGATACTCTAAAATACAACAACATATTTATTTCAAGTCTTTGAGCCCAGTTATAACAGTGAGTGCCAAAAAAATATAGTTCTCAAGTAACAGTAGTAGTTTAACCCAGAGACATTAATATTCACCTGTAAGTAGTAAGGTCGACTCTCTTCATGTTATGTGTCCACTGGAGCTGAATGGGCGGGTCACCTCGTGCATCGCACTGGAGCGTCGCCTGCGCAGTTCTTTTGACTGTCATGTTGCGTGAAGAGAACTCAAAGTGAGCAGGTTCTGAAAAAGAAAAGAAAATTGTGGATGACAGACAGTTAAGAAAAAAAGCTGCTGAAAAAAAGGTGATAGATCCAAAATTGATGCAGATAAGGTTAAAATCATCATACGTCTTTGTATGACAGAAAGTTTAAATACTAAATGCTTAAATTTGTCCAAAATTCGAATGACTTACCATTGACAGAAACAGCAATAATCTTGGACAGTCCCCTTCCTATGCCGTTCTCTGCGCGGCACATGTACTGCCCCTCGTGGTGATGGGCTGCCGGAGCTATGCTTAGGGAGCCGTTGGGAAGCATGGAGAACTGGAGGTCCAGGTTCGATACCGGTCGGAAATCACTTACTCCTGACCCTGGAAGAAAAAAAATAAGGACTCATCAGAGATGTTCCAAGAAACTAGCATCTTAGGCCCATTTGTAAAAACCAGAGTTATATTGTACTCGTTAGCAACTAGCTCTTAGTAAGAATATAACTCAGGTTTGCGCAATTTGGTCTTAGTCAATTATTATGCAGCAGTCAATTGTTTATTTGTAGGAGTCGTCAAGGCAATTGCTCAAGACAAAAACTTACCATGACCTTTGAGCCAGGAGACCCTTGGTTCAGGATATCCTTTAGTAGAACAATGAACTAAGATCTGAGTCCCTAGAAGGGCTGAAACGTCTTGGGGCTCGTACACCCACGATGGTGCAACTGAAATAAATTAAGAAACAGAGATATTTTGAGTTTTAGAGATAATATGTTGCGCCAACAACAAATAAATTGGGATAAGGGCAAGACATTGGTAATTAAGATTTGTAAGGGTCTAATATCATCAATAAGTGTCAGTATTACCTTTAACTGCCAGCCTAGCAGTATGGTTGACTTCTGCTGCAGAGTTGCTCGCAACACACGTGTAGTCACCGCTATGCTTTGAAGTCACGTGAGAGAATATAAGAAAACTAAACTCATCTAGTGATTTCTCTTGAACCTGGAATAGAAAGACAGAACATAAAATAATGATTTAAGTAAAAGATCGTCGATTCTCTACGTCCTGGTGTAAGTGATCATAGGCATTAAATATATTCGTCCTGACCGATTTCTGCCATGCACTTCTACTTCCATCAATCTCATAATCTTTTTTTGACTGGCCTGTTGGTCACCGGAGGTCGTGGGTTCGATTCCCACCCAGGACAAATCTTTGTGTGATGAGCATGATCATTTGTTCTGTGTCTGGGTGTAATTTGTCTATAATATGTATGTATTTAGAAATATATAAGTAAGTTTATCAATTGTCTGGTTGCCATAGCACAGGCTCTGCCTAGTTTGGGATCGGATGACCGTGTGTGAGTTGTCCTTAGATAAGATAATATAGATATTATAATAATCAGATGGGACGATAATAATCCAACCTGTAGGCAACTCATTTGATTATTTTGATAGTATTAAGTTTGAATTTGTTTATAAACGCGCGAAGCGAATTGGCAACATCAATGAGAAAGAGAATAAACGCCTTTTTTACCAAGTAACCGACTCATTGTGTAACAATCCCTCCTCAAATAATAATAATAACCATAGGCACAATAGTTCATGAAATAATCTATTAGTAGGAAACTGTGATTTACTAAATTAATTATCTTACTAATGGCTGTTGAAAGTATCTTACCTGTAATCCTGATGGTATGTGCTGTCCGTCTTTGAGCCAAGAAAAGTAAACTGGCTTGTCACCAGAAGTGATCCCACATAACACTTGTATTGAACTGCCTTCTACTAAGTCAAGTGGAAACATGAATCCCGCTATTTTCGGTGGATCTGAAATCAATGGACGTGTTTAACGTTATGTTACATCAGAACCATTGCCGCTTTGAATTTCATAAGTAAACATTTTCAAGCTTGTTTAACAAACTCTTATAACCATAATACTATCAGATATATATCTATGAGAGCAACCTACTCCTGACAAAAATCTGGACGTCCTTCTGAGCGTACTGTCCCGATGGGGACGTAACTCTGCAAGAGTATACTCCTGCATCAGCAGGTTCGGCTGGCCACAGCAGCAGTTCTCCTCCAACTCCTGACAATGCACGGCCTCCGGTAGAACTGACGTCTAAACCTCCTCGCTGCCAGCGGATCTCGCTAGAAGAAAGGCAAATAATCGTTAATTTATTTTGAGTAAAGAATTTGATATTGATACATCTATCTATAATTAGGTCTAGTCTAGTTTGGGTTAGGTTAATAAGGTGAAGAAAATCTTTTAGGAGAATTAGATAAGGAAAAACTACAAAAGAAGAAATATTGAAACACTACTTTCAGGGGTAAAGTCCAACATCCAACTACGAAAACAAAACAAAAATGAAACTTATAATTTTACTAAGCAAATGCACCTCCATCAACCTGATTGGAAATCCGGAGAACGGACAGAAGATGGTGGTGTTGACTCCGGCGACCACCCGGATGGGCCCGATGTTCCTTATCGATGGTGCTCCTGGAATATTTGACAAGTTCTCCCTGTTACAAATGGTATTGTAAAGAATTTGAAATGGAAGAATCAAAGACGCATCACGTTTTCTGAAGTTGTGGAACTGGACTTAATATTGTATCCAGCGATGAGACTGCCCGTAATATACACTTCTGGACACATCTATTGGCCCACCTTAGAGTTTAGGTTTCGATGGCCCCTACCGAAATATGATTGCTAGATTGAACAAAAACTGTTGATGCAGTTTTAAACCTGATACATTTTACCATCTTTTTCGATCGTATTGTTTTAAATTTGAATTCAGAATACCATACGACATGGAGCTACGCCTAACAAGTCGCATATGCGCCTTGTTAAAGGCAATTGATTTTTGAATAAAAAACATGTTTTATCAAATAAAGGTTTAATTTAATAACGCGTGTTGCCTCCATGGGCATCTACCACAGCTCTCATACGATTAGGCATAGAGTTTATCAACCGCTCTATGCAATTTTGAGGGATCATCTCCCATTCCTCTTCTATGGCAGTTTTCAACTCCTGCATCGTCTGGGCAACTGGCTGACGAGCCCTAACACGTCTTTTTAGCTCGTCCCACATGTGCTCAATGGGGTTCATGTCTGGGCTTCTGGCTGGCCAGTCCATAACTGTGATGTTCACATCCCGAAGATATTCCCTGACGATGCCGGCCGCATGGGCTCTTGCATTATCATGCATAAAAAGGAAATTTGGGCCCACATAGTCCGCGTATGGTATCACGTGAGGTTCTAAGCACTCACGAATGTACCTTTCAGCATTTAATGTTGGCAGCCGTGGTCCTGTAACAACCTCAAGTTGAGTTTTGCCGCTCGCGGATATACCGCCCCAGACAGTCCATGAGCCACCGCCATAAGCAACCCTCTCTTCAAAGCAGCATTGTGCGAAACGCTCTCCCTTACGTCGGTAGACCTTCTTCCTTCCATCATTGCCATGTAACACAATTTTAGACTCATCAGAAAAGAGTACACGGCTCCAATCTTGCTGTGTCCAATTTAAATGACTGCGTGCGAAATGAAGGCGCGCTGTTCGGTGGGCTCGCGTTAGTTTGGGCCCATTAGCTGGCTTGTGTGGTACCATATCGCGTTCTTTTAACCTTCTCCGAACAGTTCGAGCGCTCACAGATACTCCGTGGAAGTCGCGAAGTTGGTTTTGTATCTCAATGGAGGTAAGGTGACGATTTCTCAAGCTGGTCGTCACGATGAATCGATCCTGCCTTTCAGTTGTGACCCGAGATCGTGGCCTTCCTTGGCGACGAACAAAGCCGCCAGTCTCTAGGTACCTCCGATAAACATTTCGGACCGCAGATCGACTTAAATTAAGTTGAGCACTCACGTTTCTTTGGCTGTGTCCGGCCTGAATAAGTGCCACAGCTTGGGCGGCGACTTCAGGTGAAGTATCCATAGATTATTGATAGAACCTCACCTTAATGTTAAGAATAAGTAATGTTTGTTGCAAAACCAAAGACTGCAATCACTTTTTCAAGAATTAAATCCAAGTAAACCAATAAAACCAAGTTTTCTTAGTATTCGATTGTTTGATATCAACAAACAGGCTCCAAATTGTTTTTTGTTTCTTTAAATTCTGTGTTCGAAATTCAAAAAAAGACTATTGAATGAAATTGTGAATGTGCCAGGTTCAAAACTGCATAAAAACTTTTTGCTCGACCTAATATAAAATTTTAGCTAGGACCAAACGAAACTGAAAATACAAGGTGGGCCAATAGATGTGTCCAGAAGTATATATTGTAATTGGTTGGTGGAAGTTTGCAACTAACTGGACGATCATCATCATCATCATAGATCACTCTCAAGCGTCGCCACACATTGAACTGCTCTTGATAGTAAATAGTCAAACCCCTGATTAACAATACGTTAGGTAACCAACCTCAAAAAAAGAGAGAAACTTAGGAATTCAAACAACAACTTCTAGAAAGCCATGAGGGAACATACCATAAACATTAAGCCTGGTGGAATGTTCTACAGCTCCCCTGGAGTTGTGTGCTCTGCAGGTGTAGCGGCCACCATCCTCGGGCCGGACCGAAGTCAGGTTCATGTAGCTCACCACGTCGCCGTTCGAGTTCATGAACTGGCTGATACTCCTGAAAACATAATATAGAACCACTCATCTTCTGCCCTTGCTTTTTCCCAACAGTTGGGATCGGCTTCCAGTCTACCCGGATGCAGCTGGATACCAGTAGTTTATACGCAGCGACTGCCTCCTGACCTCCACAGCCCAGTAACTGGGCCATACAATACCCTTGAGCAAGACTGCTATCAGATTGTCTGGTATATAAAACCAGAACAAAGTGAAATAAAACTTTAGTTTCGGAATTCGATGCCTTTGTTTCTATGAGTAGAAGTTGGTTTAAAAGGAAAAGTTTTTTTATGGAAATAAGTTCCCTGACACAGAGGACTGCTAAGTAAGGCTTGGTGCTATAAAGCCATTTCAAACTCAAAAATACAATTCGGAAACATTTTATGATTATTTTAAATGGCATCACTTATTCTTTCATATGGGTATGTGACGGTATCTATGTATATTGTATACCCAAAATAGCAAAGTTAAAAACCCCTGGGAACCGTACGCCGAAAATTGGAACGACGCAAAATACGGTCCCTTGCCCAAATTGTTTCTTCAATCTTTATGTGAGCGTCCCATGTCACACACACATTTTTAAATTCTTTAGGATATCGCATAATTCTTAGGACGACATACAAAATACGTAATTCTTAGGACGAATTTCTACAATGAAACTGGACGCGAATGGCACATGTAAATTGCTTGCAAGTGTATCATTGTTGCACCTATGTACAATAATGACACTAAGATAAGCACTCAGACTTCAAGAACGTTTTTTTTTGTAACTTTAGCAGCTGATACCTTTAAATTCGTCATCGTCCCAATCTAGCAGGTATGCGTACATTCAAAGTAGTATACTACGAGTAACACTACTCTATCCTACAAATTTTGTTTCTGCGAAAATAAGTCAGTTCTGGGGGCTCTGGAATCTTGAACTATAACCATGTATTAATAATATCTCTTAATATCTCTTGGGACAACTCACACACGGTCATCCGATCCCAAACTAGGCAGAGCCTATGATATGGCAACCAGACAACTGATAAACATGCTTATATATTTCTAAATACATACATATTATAGACAAATTACACCCAGACACAGAACAAATCATGCTCATCACACAAAGATTTGTCCTGGTGGGAATCGAACTCACGACCTGCGGTTTAGCAGTCAGGGTCACTAACCACTCGACCAACAGGCCAGTCAGTCACTATAACTTTAAATATTGATTAGCAGTTTTTAAATTCAATTCTCTATAGCAAAGAATGAAGATTCTGTTAATCAGGGCCTTCTTAAACTTAGCATTAAGTTTTTCATGAATAGGGATTTCAATATTGACCAAGAAATACCTTAACGAACGAGAACTTCAAAAAGGCAAACCTTTGAGGAGTATTATGTTCTTCCACGGCCTGTCCATCCAACAGCCAGGTGAACCTCGGCGGAGGACTGCCGGAGGCTGCACAGTGTAGCGCCAGGGAAGGACCGGGGTGTAACGCCTGTTCTATGAAAGTGTAGTGCAGTTCCGGAGCCGTGTCTGAAAAGATAAACGGAGACTATATGAGATTGATGCCATGATACACAAACTTAGTTTTTGTCATATCATTTTCTTTGTTTGTATCGTGCGTGTTTCATGTTTTTGCTAATTTTATTTAATTCTTTCTAGACTGCCGAGGTACAAGTACAACGCTAAGATTTTAATATCCATTGTTGCAGATTCATCTTTTTTGTCAAGCACTTAAAGTCAGTCTAATGCCATCTAAAGCCAGTTGCAGAACAAGAGCTAAGCTAGCTTAACACCTGAGGCTTTTTTGAGGTTAATATTTTATACCTATAAAGAGATATGCGGTACAGAGAGATAAGTCCCATAAAACTTCACTAAAAAGGGAGGATCCTCCGACCAGACGGGTGTTGTGTCTGGTGGGCAACTGCCCGATACTTGAAATTCGGACTGTTGTATATGTTCAAATCTCACGGAAAACTTTGCTTGCGGAATGCAGTATTTCGTTGGTAGTTCGTCGCTGACAGGATAGATGGCGTTGCGGTTATTTTTGTTGCCATACTAATTTCACTTCTTCGTTTTTCATGTGGCGGCGTTGATGACGCTACACCTACTCCTTTAGGTACTGTAGTTTGTGTGGTTGTACTGTGCTGTGCAAACTAAGCTAAACTAACCAAATGAAAACCTGTTTTAAAAGACTTTTTGATCAATGTACTAGAATGACATAATAAATGTCAATTTTTGGTTGACTAGTTATAACGCACTTCCGCAACTTAATTTTGTGTTTCACTATTACGAAAATTAAAGAGGGTAGCTCGACCTTAAATTCCCAGTGGTCAAAAGAGAACCAAATTCAATTTTAATGCGTAATTATTCCTTAACCATTAGGTACCCTAATAATTCCACGCACTGATTACAAATAGCCCCACGTTTCGTAATAAGTAATCTCCAAATTTTTGGCCGAACAACAAACAGTCTTACATCACAACAGAATCCAATCAGTGTACAGCTGAATGTATGGCGGCCGTTTATCACACAGATCATAACGGGGTATCTGCCATTAGCGGCGGATTTATCGCACTCCTGACGCCGACACATCATTGTTTATGTTATATGTTAGATACTGAGTGATGCCGCAGAGCAATGGGGTGAACGAGATAATCCTTTGTTTGTACATGAAGGTATAGCAATTAAATATATTCCAAATTAAATGGCCTTAGTAAATTGCTAGTGAGTACGGAGTAAACACATACTATTTAATACGAACTACATTTGGTCACAGGTGGAAACTACCGTAGAATGGCTTCTGCAAGCAGTTGCTTAGTCCACTCAGCACATTTTATAATATTCCTTGCTTATAATTTCATGCATTTTACTGAATTTGTTACACCAGTAGTTAAACGTGCACTAAAATGCAGTGCATTAAACGAGGTATATTACGAGAACTAGCTTTAGAGATATTGTAATGTTTTTAGTGGGTTCATAAAATAGGCTGGCATGTGGTTGTTATTGGTTTAATGCAAGGGATGAGACTCGACTGAACTGATCATAGAACAATTAAGATATTCAAGATTGACTGGTAGAGAACGCCTAGTTGCATTAAATCCGCCTGTATTGATATACAGTAACAATATACAGTGATGATCCACTGTACATTGTCAAATAGGTTAAATAACATAAATATTCAACACCTACTCAAAGCTCAGATAAAACTTCTCATCAATTTCACTTCCAACAAGCTATTTTCAAATGCCAAAATATTACCAGCTGTTGCAGCTAACTTTCACAGAAGAATTTTGGAACCATCTTTAACTTCCATTTAGTACAGAACCACAACGTACCTCGCTCATTACATCCGCTTAATATCTTTGCATCCAGCATCCAAAACATTCAGTAAGCCCAGTCGGCGGGCAGTCATAAATCTTGGCAAATAAATTCAATTAGCCGCTACACTAACATAATAACGAATGAATACAATGGCCGCCGGAATTATGAGGGTCTAAATTGTGAGCGGCGAGCGTTTCTGAGAGCTTTATTACAGGCCGTACCGGACGCCGGACGACGTGACAGACAATATGTCAGCGTGTGGCGCAAGTGAGGAGGCGGTGGCACTTGATGAAGACGAGGTTTTAATGAAGATGGACATACTGTAGTGGTAGGAAGTCCACTGGACCTTTGGTTCTGGTACAAGGCATTCATTTAAATCTTAGGTTCTACAATTTATAAATGCGAAAGTTGGGATAAAGGATGAATGGATGTTTGTCACTTAATCACGCCAGAACGGCTGAATAGATCTGGATGAAATTCGGCACAGATATAGGTAAATTATAGACTGGAATACCACATAGGCTTGACTTTTTTTCAACTCGGGAGTGGGTTTGCTTGGGATATTCACGCGGCATTCTCCCACATTCACGCATGATGTGCTTGTGTGTGCATGATGTGCACCAAGCACATCATCCATGTCATTTTGTTTAATTGCAGCAGCCGTGAATAAAAAAAAACTGCTAATCATCACGGGAATTACCAAAAGCAGTTAATGGTTTTCGGAACATCAACTCATTAAAGTGTCTACATTTTTAACCGAATTCCAAAAACGAACAGGTTCTCGATTCGGTTGCTATATTTTTTTTTTTATTGTGTGTACCTAGTACACTGATTATTCCGAGGTTTCTGATCCGTTTTCTGTGGATCTTTATTAGTTAAATGCAGTATGCTTGAATTAATTAAAATTATTTTTTGCATTACAGGTAGTACTTTGCCGTCATGTGGTCATTATTTTTGAAATGTCAATTTAGTTGTGAAGTATCACCACTAAAAAGTGAAAAATCAAAAACTTTTTTACAAAAAATAAAACCGACTTCCAAATAAAACACTACAAAGTATAAAAAAAATATTTTTTTTTGAAGTTTGTGTTATGTAAAAACGAGGAAACAAAACCGAATAACACCTTTTTTCCATCAAAGTCAATAAAGTTTCAGACTTCAAAATCGAAACTCCTGAAGAGTATAGCAAACACGTGATTATGTGTAAGTAAAACAAGGATCCAACAAATTAGGTAAAGTTTATATCTCCCACCAAAACCCCCTTTTTTTAAGTGTCATCAAATGACTTCTTCCGCTCTGGGTTGAGTGGAAGGGCGTGTCAGACTCTTACTGACTAAAACACATCCGTGTTCTTTCTAAAGCCCTTTGCGTTCCAGGGCCGCGGTGACTCTTTCGAACAAATTCCGCAACCCACCAAAATCCCAATTATAACATTTTACGCGATCCCGCTGCCACCCATCACTCAGCCCCCACCCCAGTTGGCACGGCGCCCGCTCACAAGCTAGCTCTTGTAAACGTTGCATCGTTTCGCGCGAATTTATATCAGATGCCGCTGATAGTCGGCTAATTGTATAATTGTGTGCGGTGCGCTTATTGTGTGCCGCGCTTATCTGCGGCGCCGGACAACGTGGCCCTGGAAACGGAAATTAGCGCTAATTTATTAGTTGATGTATTGTTTATGGTTTAGGATTTATTGAAATGGAGTTAAAGGATTAAAGGAAATACTGAAAATGTAAATGTTGAATTTTTTTGAAAATTATTTGTATTCCTAGCCAATGTTTTATTAAGCCAAGTTATTAGAATTAAATTACTATTTCGAAAGCTCTTTGGTTGAATTTGATACACATAAATTGAGTTCTGTTATCATCACACTCGCATCACACAATCTCAGAGAACAATGGCGACGAAGATACAATAACATGATTAACAACAATTCATAAACTTACACAATATACAACTAGTTAGGAACAAGTATTATATAAGCTATCGTGCGGCCACGGCAAAGGCTATCTCCAAGAAACCCTTTAAGATTCTAGACCAGAAGCCTTAGAAATGGCTAGAGTCTGGAACGCTCGCTCCCCAGATTGAAAATGATACATCATGTTGTATATATTTTATCATAACATGCATGTTCCAGTAAAATGGCGAGTGTAAGCGTATGTATGAATTCAAGTTTTACTTGAGAAGTTGAGAACTAATTTATTATGCAAGCAAATCTAGCGTTTGTACTAACAAACGATACTAGATGGCGCTAGTTGTATCTTCTTAAAGCTACCCCAAGTAAAAGTGCAACTCAAAGTTTTTAGAGATAAATCCAGAACTCAGAAATGAGCGATCATATCTTTTGAAAGTATTTTAATACAAAGTAGTTTTAACAAGTATTAAACTGTTGCCGAACTCAAGCTGAATCCGCGAATAAAAATATTTAAAACAAGCCCTGGAAGTTTGCAGGCGATGCGATGGAAACTCGCCGGAGTGTTGGTCTTAGTCGGAAGAATTAACGAGAGCTTAGCTGAGCGCTACTTTTCGCGGATTTAATTATTTCATAAAATATTGTTTTAATGCAATAATTTCTTGGGTCATTGCCAGGCTGCTTGCTTGGAAGAAGATAGTTCTTTATTGATATAAAATGCTTGCGCGCTCTGAAATAGGAATCTTGAGCTTTTTTGGGGCAAATCTTTTCTAAAAATTTTATAATTGTACCAGTCTAGCAGGCTTGAGGAGCTCGTGGCTAAATAATAACAGCCGCATGGGTCGATCTTTAAGGTTAAGAAACGCTTGCCGAAGTTGGTCTGTGGATGGGTGAACATCTTAACATACCGAGACTCCTCCGTGCCTAGGAAAGCGCGTTAAGCCGTTGGTCCCGGCTGTCATTTGTAGATCTTTGGCTGTCGTTACGGATAGTCAGAAGCCAGATAATCTGACACCAGTCTTGCCAAGAAGTACCGTGTTACCCAGTTAATGGGTTGTGGAGGTCTGGTAGGCAGCCGCTCAACGTAAAATACTGGTATTCAGCTGAATCCGGTTTGACTGGAAGCCGACCCCAATATAATTGGGAAAAAGGCTAGGCAGATGATGATGACCAGTCTAGCAGGCTTATTATTACAAATTTAACCGTAATGCCCAACCGGTTGCTGAGGTTTATCGGTCGTTTATCTGTCCTTTAACCACTAAAAGACACTAACAGACAGATAAACAAACGATAAAAACGTCAGAAACCATTGTTTAATTTACTGATCAGCGGAACTTTTTATAGATAATTTAATTTGAATAGAAAAGGAAATTAGTATTAGAACATTACAGGTAGCCGTAATGTTTTCATGAACGGATTTGGTTGAAACCAGGCATAAAGAACAAAGGAGGGTAGTACATTCCAGAGTACAAAGCACTTTTGACGCGTGCAAAGACGAAAGCAAATGTAATTATAACATTTTAAAATTGAAATATTTCATTTTCCTGCTAGTCACTATGTGTCCTGAGTCACATCATAAGACGTCTACACTACCAGTACTTGGCATGCTGGTGCATTATTCGCCTACCGTTACAAATCAAATAGACATGGCCTCCCCAAAATGCAGCACTGAGCGGATTTATAGGTTTATGCAAATGGCCGCCAGATATTGTCTATTTCATTCAGTTAGTATCAGTACCAGTTTCTAATGGAATCGTTGCATTATAAAGGCATAATCCTGTACTCGATACGTGACCTATTTCAGCGAATATGAATTAGCTGACCATTTGATGGTATTTAGTAAGTACAACCGAAATTGAATTTGCGTGTTTTTTATTGGCTTTGTTTTGTGATAATATTATTTAGTTTAGCATGTCACGGGAATCGAAACGATACGATTTATCCATCACCAAAACAAACTGAGAAAGTAGGAACAAATGAATGAAATAAAGTCACATTGCTAGCAGACTGGGACTGGACTTGAACCCGCGACCAAGCATGAGAGGTGAAAGTACTGAAGCATCTCGACGATTTAAAGATATAGCTGGAAATGTAATCTAGAATACAGGAAACGGACCGGAAAATTATTGTCGCACTTTCGCAATAACCGCGTAACTTTCCAATGAAAAACATTTTCATTTTTCACTGTTCAGCTCTTTACAAACAATACAACAAAATAATAATAAAGACAATCTCTCACCGTACTAATCCAGCTAGTTCGCCAGATATATGACGTCATAGATCGTCTCTATTATTCCATTAGAAGGATGGGATTATCCCGGTGCTGACTTATGCGCCGTCCGCGACATTATTGCCGGAGTTATGGCCGCCATGCCGCGCAGGAGGTGGACTCATAGGTAAGTTATTAGTCATGGTGGTTACGGTATGGAGACGCGGTGAGTTAGGCAGAAAAAGTTTTCGACGGTAATAATAGGGACCTACTAAAGTTTTTAAAAAAATAGAAAAAAAACCGTCTGCATGAAAAATCGGTACCCTTGTAGAACCAGCAATTGTGTGTCTGTGTGTCCGTTTGTCACAGTCAATTTTCTCCGAAACTAAAAACAAGTTGTTAGTTGTAAGGATAGAAAAAGCGCCATTTTAAAAGGTTCATTGGTACCGGAGACACGAAATTTACTGAGAGTTTTGAAAAAAAAATATAGATAATAAATTTAGTTTTTAACAAATTGAGTGCAAGAAAACTTCGGCCCGTGGTTTTATAAGTTACATGTTACCATTATAATAAGATTTGTTGCGAACCCTTTGAGCGCAAATGTGATTCGGGCTGGTTTTTCAACAACCTCTAAGTATTCTCCGAACTCAATGCGCGATATATCGACCTTGAAACACGTCATTTTTTATTCATACTTGCGTGATTATATCTTTCTTAAACGTACCAATAAGTAAACGTAGAAAAAAAATCATTGAAACGAATCGACACGAAATTTTTATAGAAAAGAAAATGAAAACACAAAAGATGTTGATAAAACCAGCTTCGAAGTTCAGATATGTCATCCGTTTGTTAAATTCCCAGCCAGATCTGGGCACATTTATTTTCAAAATATTCCCCTCAGCTCACAGTGGCTACGTACCAAGCATACTGCGTTCCTTTGCAAGCGAATGACAAAATTCCAACTAAATAAGAATGTTTGCTCGCTGTGTATTTTTCTGTACATTTCATTAGAATACACAGCGACTGCATTGTACCGAGACTGCACAGAGAGCAGGTTTCATTTAACTAAAGGCTCAGACCGTCTTAGTGTTCTGCACTCTTTCCCTCTTCATGAGCAAAAGTCATGAGTACCTGCAAAAGATGCTGTTTAGAGGTACGAAGCTTGCGTTACAAAGCTTTTTAAGCAAAGGAAAAAGGATTTTTACTTAGAATGGTGTTTCAGTAGTATTGCTCACTTTCACAGGCAATTGTTCTTCGTAACGCAATGGCGTTTCAAGAAGAACAGTTACCGGTGAAAGTAAATTTGGAGAAGAACTGTTCTCTAAACCTATTTCGGTTATAATTTTGTCAAGCAGTAATTCCATGTTTCGAATTTGTCAGGTGCATATGTGCCGGTAAAATTGAGACGCATGATATATTTCAATTAAAGTTAGCAACGCAGTTTTAGCTAAGACATTATACGAGGTTGATAGAGTCCCTAAACAAAGCTTCACAATTTCCACAAAATAATAAAGGGTTTTTCAACAAGAACTTTGAATTTTGATTGTATTACAACGAGTAAGGTTTGGCAATTATGTATGAAAAATGATATCTGGCAAATGTCCACCACGACCACGCTGACAGATGTCGATTCTTTCATCAAAGATAAATTTATTGCAAACCAAATTTCTCGATCGCATAATTTCACGAAATTCAGCTGTTAAATGGCCAGTTAGATCGTGTGATTTAACATTTAACACCACTGGATTATTCTTTGTGGGGATTTGTTAAAGACATAGTCTATACGGAGCCAATCGAATTGATTGCTGCCTTAAAACTCAAAATCCGTGACGCAATTTACGAAATAGACCCGCCATTTTGCCAAAACGTGAATAAAAATGTTGATGAAAGAATCGACATCTGTCAGCGTGGTCGTGGTGGACATTTACCAGATTTCATTTTTCATACATAATTGCCAAACCTTACTCGTTGTAATACAATCAAAATTTGAGTCATCTTCATCTAAATTCTTTGTTTTATTTTGTTTTAAAAAAACAAAATTCGTGTTGAAAAACTCTTTACTTTACTGACAAATAATTGAACGCTTCTCGTAGTAAAGCCAGTTTTTTATTTCCATTCCTCATGTATTCTGCTTCCGTCGGTAATATTCAAAAACAGCGAAGTCGCAAAGTTTTTGAAGCAAGGCTTGAATGGGATTATAGGCTCGGGCCGCGCGTATATTTCTTACTTTGTGGTATTAGCGCTGTCAGACTGCGTATTTATGATATCGCCTATTTTTTCCTGCTGCTGAACATACTAGCGATTAACATAGTACCTATTACTATGTATTACATGGGAGTATTAATACTTCCATATAGGTACCTATTAAACGAACATAGGACTTCAAAGTCAAAGTCAAAGCGTTTATTTCAATTAGGCCATTAAACGGCACTTTTTAACGTCATCATTTACTGTTAAAATAATAGTATAAAATTAATAAATTGACTCTACTGTCTATTCGGAAAGGTTGATTCTTATGGAGAAGGACGGACAAGAAACTCCATAGTTACTCCTTTCAAATAATGGTTTTACAATATTTGGTATACAAAATTTAATATTATGTGAATGGTTTGGCGATTGCTAATATAATGCTGTAGGTCGTTATCATTTTACTGGGTCATTGTACTCGTAAATATGAACAACTTTTACTATTGGACCAACCCCAAAATCGCGAAAAATAATCAGCAGTTTGCCGAGATTTTGATTTTATCGAGTTATGCGCACATATCTGTTTGGGGCAGTCGATTTTTCTTTCTCGTATTCAGTGTTGGTCCCATCGTGAAGTTGCTCCTATTGATGAGTACAATGACCCCTTGAGAGGTATGGTGTTTATTCTATTCCACATTATTATGAGCTTCTTACGTAGATAGAGTCAAACGATTTAACTGCGACAGTATATGGTACGATGTCTGTATCCGCCAGTTCCTAACCTTTTTCCAACATCGTTAGGTTGCTTACAATCTAACCGGATGAGGCTGTACCTGGTATTTTACATAGCACCACAGCCTATCTGACTTTCACACACAGTAACTGGGTAACATAAAACTAATAAGTAAGTAGTAAGTGATAGTAGTATTGATACACATTTTATTTCGCAAGAATACGAATTTAAATTAGCGAAAAGACCGCCCATTTGTTACATCCTTCTATTTTTACTTCTAATGTAATTTTTTTTTATGTACAGTCAACAAAGCTATTTGGTATACAGTCAGCTAACATGCAACTACTTTTAAAATTTTTGTGAGTGAGCTGAGTAGACAATTATTGTACACCACACTCGTAAGTATCAGAAGCTTGACTCGCTGTCCGATCACCACCAGGCCGGGGTTGATGTCGCGTTGTGTTTCACGCGCGCCTCAAAGAAATATCAGCATAGAAGATGGGTCCCGCTAGGGCCAGAGCCTGCCAGGGTTGCGGAATTTGTTCGAAAGAGTCACCGCGGCCCTGGAACGCAAAGGGCTTTAGAAGGAACACGGATGGGTTTTAGACAGTAAGTGTCTGTCACGCCCTTCCGCTCCACCCAGAGCGGAAGAAGTCAAAAAAACAAAAAAAAAAGTATCAGAATCTTAAAAAGTGACTGCATTGTCACTTTTTAAGATTCTGATACTTTTTTATTACACAGTAGTAATAAATATTGGCAGTGCAGTGGAAACATTAATTATTTTGCTTGTACACCAAATAGCTTTGTTAGCTGTACAATAAAGAGTAGGTTCCTTTATTTCTATTCTATTCTAAATCGGTTTCACGCCAAGAGCACATAGTTTAAAGAAGAAACTTAGGCATTTATATTCATTATACAATGTTGAAACTTCGTCAGTCAATTCCGATGTTTCGTGTACATTGTTCTACGTGACCTAGTTCCCTGCAGGGAATCTATCTTTCCCAGTACAAATGTATATGTACATACAGTAGCAGGTTTTAGGTGTGTCATAGTACGAGTAGCTTGTGTCTTTGCGGGTCGGGTCCAGTGGTTGATGCTTGCAATAGATCTCGTCCACGGAGAATAGACGGGGTTAAGTTTTAAGCTGATGTAAGATGTAGTTCTGGAGTAAGTTATCTTTTGTTTTCATGTGACATTGTGGCATATTTTGGTGTTTTTGTTTGAGTAACGCTAGAAAAAGGCAAACATTTAAAATGGTAGACGAAGATAGATAGATACAATATTATGTGTAATTAATTATATATAATCATGTGTCTAATTTATTTACTGCAATTATTTTTATAAATGCATGTAAACTTGTGTAATGAATGAAATGTAATAACCTACATACTAACATCAGAGATTTTACTTTTTTTTGTAAGTGTTAGTGAATAAGTCGTTGGAGAGCCATCATTAAATTAATAAATATTTAAATTATACTTTATTGTACACCAAAAATAGTTACACAACTTTTTACACAAACTTAATTCTTTTTGGTACACTGGCGGTCTTGTCTCTGACAGTAGTATACCAAAGATGAAAAAGAAATTTCTTTGTTAAAATATTGTTTTTTTTTTTTAAATATAATAACGCGTATTGCTATTATCAAGCCCAGCAACCCGACATCAGCAGATGGTACCTATAGAAGCCGTTAGGGTTTTCAGCAAGCATATTCAAGGGGAAAACTTTATAGCTAAATAAATAGTTGCGGCATCATGACAAAACGTTTCTACAAAAGAATATTCTTAGATCTAATAACATTTTCAGTACCTGTTTTAATTTCACATCAAAACAATCTACCGTCCAAAGTAAGTCTCCTCCGCTAGCACGCCCAACTTGCACCTGCGGTGACGGCAGCGGGTGACGCATGGCCGGTCCAGTCATTACAGTTCCGTTAATCAATAACCCGACGACACACGAAATCGCACCGCACTGCACTCCGCAAAATTACACCATTGGTAATTACACGACGGAGTGGCCTCCGATTGGCCAATCGACTCTCAAAGGACGTTAATCGACCAATCAGAAAGCAATTTTCTTTTCGTGAAACGTTTTTTTTGGTTCGTGCATTTTGTTTTTTGGTTTATCAATTTTGTTTCTTGTTTTCACAAGTTACAGTCACTTTTATAGTAATATTTTTTAATGTAGCAAAGTAAAGTAAAAAATATATATATATATAGACTGGAGGTTTAATACATTGAAAGCACGTCCTACTGGAGAGTGACCGTGATGATCGAGGTCACCAAACATTAATAAAATAACGAAGACACCAATTTCACTGACTTTCAGAACACATTTAAGTCCAAATGATCTCTTCAACATCATTAGAACAAAATAAAAACAAAAGGTAGAAATAAAAGTGATCGGGTAATCCCAAAAACACAATGGCGAAACTGGCAAGTCCTAAACAAATACGTGGGAATGGCCTTAACCGTCCATTACTTACAAATGGACCCTCGGCATGGGGCTCAACATTTGTTGAAGGGAATTAATTCCGTAAGGACCATCGAGTTTTTCTGGACCGCTAAAATAAATAAGGCTGTTACGGATAGCGAGTAGCGACACATGTTTGATATTTTCATCGAAAAAGGTTTTTTAAAAGACAGGATATAAAAAAAAAACATTCAAAATCGAGATTTTCAAAAAAATGTGTCCAGGGTAAGTTGTCAATTTCTTACAAGCAAAACGTATGCTAATTCGATTAGATGACACAACTTCATACATTAAATTTGCAATACAAGTTCTCCTAAACTTTACAAGTGTATTCACAGTCAAGACGCTCGGCAAGCAAAAGGTGAATTCTAAGAAAATAACTGTGAAATTAAAATAAATACGAATGTTCAAGAGTGCTTGAGGAGGTTCCTCTGAACAAAAACATTTCAAGTAGAATTAACACTTAGCGAGTTGCCTAACAATGAGTGATGGAACCGGGACGAAAACTGATTAGGGTCCAGGTGTCACCCAAATGTTACGAGCTGGATTTAATATTTTTGTCGCGGACTCAATCAGGAATTATGGATTTGGAATGTGTGAGTGACGGGTCACCATAACACTTTGGTACGCGGGCACAGTATCACAAAAAAACCGGTCAAGTGCAAGTCGAACTCGTGCGCCGAGGGTTCAGTACCTACCCATTATACCGCCATAATAAAATTGGTATAATTTTTATTGGTGGTAGGCGTCAACTATGTATCTATGTATCGGGACACCCATTAATTTTGATTTATAAATATTGATTTCCGCTACAAATACAGTATACATTGAATCCGTCTTTTTACCTATTACTATTTTCGTCAAGAGTAAATCTCATTTTGCAGCACTAACGAATCCTCGCTTATTTTTTTTTCCTCATACACATCGAAAAACATAGAAGTCCGATAAATATATTGATTTAGGAGTGTGTACACACTGCCTGAACCACGTGAATACACATGCTTTATTTTTGTGGAGGGCTCTTGGACAGACACCACTGCCCACTCTATCTAGACACTTATCACGTACCCAAGCAAAAATTGTACACGTATGGTCTCTTCGTATTTAAAGCACCTTATTATTTAGCCCTGTCCCGCAGCTTTACTTGCTAGATTCTCTGTACCAAAATTCACCAAAATCAGCTCGGTGACCTCGGCGTGAAAGCGTTACAAACAAACAAGCTCACTTTCTCATTTATAGTATTAGTGAGGATTTATTTAAGCTTAATGCACAGAGATACGATGACCGATTAAATGCCTTTGGCATCTTCTACCAGTCAGATAGTGTAGATATAATAGAGCAGGTGCATTGCGTGGAGCCTCCTTCTTACCTCCCAGCCTCAGTTCAGCAGCCGCCTGCGCGCTATCCAGGTCTCTCTCAGCGAAGCACTGGTACATCCCTCTGTGCGCCCTCACGACCCCATGGACTCTCAGCACCCTCTCGCCGCCTCCCACCGGGACGCCGTCGTGTAACCATCTGACGCGAGCGTCGCCTCCTTCCACCGAGCAGTTGAAGGTCACTGAACTCCCTGAGTTGGCTACCTGTAGAACAATGACGGTTGAAAATAGATATTTAAAAAATCGCTTACAAACTGACATCATTAGGGCTACCCCTAAAATGGTTTCAGTATATAATATAAATGGTCAGTAAAATCTATATTTTTGTAAATATTTCTTTTTAGCAAACAACATACGAGCAGGTATTTCATCAGTGGATACGTGTTACAATCTGCATACGCCAGGCTTTTACAAAATCTAAATCAACATCCAAAGCCTATTGTTTATTTCGTTTCGAACAAAAACATTTGAAATCCAGCTTGCATTGTATTATTATTCAGGTCAAACGCACAGTCCACGCCCATGGTGACAGGTGACAGAAAAGAGACGAATTAACCCAATTACAGCAACTGTTGGAACTCGATAAACAAGCGACAAATACGAGCGGGGCGACTCAAGACGAGCCTTCGAGTTCGCCTCATGAATTATTCAAGAGAGCATCACCTAGTGACTACGTCACGTTGATCAAACTGGATTACTAGGGCTGCGAGCAAATGGTAGGGCCTCAAGGTCTACCCAGCAGTCTTTGATCCAATGTGTTGGGTTTTCAATTACGTTTAGTATTGGCACGGCATCTATTGGCTCGAAATGTAATGAAATTCGGTTAGTAACGAGGCGTTTAAGGATCAGGCACCTAAATGTATACACAATTTATTTATTTTCGTAACCAATAATGACGGAAGACATAATGGCTGCCATGGATACTAAGTGAACAAATGTTTCGTTTAACCTGATTAGCAGATAATGTTTTCGTACAATCTTTGATAAAATAATTAGAAATCCATTGCTGCTGTGATATAACCGGGTACGAAATGAACGAATGCAAGAACTAACAGCAAGTATACCAGTGAAATAACATTGAGGTTCCTATGTGTTATGGTTCAGAAATCTTACTCCTAAACGGGTATCAAACCCGTCTTTGGTGCCCAAATTTGACAAATTTTCAGACTAAAGTAAACCTCAATTTCTCCATTCAGTTGCACATTCTCAGTCGTTATTCGTCTGTTTGAGATTAGGGATAAAAATAGTAACCCAATAATAAAGTACAACCGATGTATTGATGTAATCCCTTTCCTGTAGCAAGATCTTCGTTCTAAGAGAGGTTGACCTAATGTCGGAAGCTACACAGCAATAAGGAAGTGCTAGTGGTCTATTGATAGTCGAGAATGCTCTGAAGCGGCTCATATCGATGACATGTCCGGCCCAGCGACAACCCCACGACAAGGGAGAGCTAGGCGCGCTATTCAACATAGAACCTGAATAATTTATTGTTTTGGTCAAACATATACATGTTACATGGTTTACATGCTCTTGGGGAATATACATGTAAAAAATATGAGACCGTTGTGAATAATTTACTGATTGATTTGGGAAAAATCAAATACGAATAGGGCTCTCCCGAGTAGTGTTTTTAAAATGTAGATTTTTAGTACCAAAGGTTGAACTGACCAATATCGTTGACACACGTTTTGTATTCATGTTTGCCTGATTATATGTATTTGTAACTACTAACTACTACTGTTTACTAACAAACTATAGATACAAAACAAATGAAGAAACCTTGTTTTAATTGTAAATTAATCAATTTCACGTGCCGAGAGCTATTAGCCAACTTCTGATCTTAGGATAAACTAATGAAAACACTTTGGTTCAGTTCTTAATCAAATTATGTACAAGCAATATTTACTTGTGAATTAAATTACAGCGAATCAAGCTTGCTTTATTAAATTTGATGGGCTGAGTCTCAGAATTAATTACAAACCAGAATAAACGTTTTATGTCTGAAACAATAGACGCCTGTTTGTAGAGAAGGCCAATCGAAGATAGACTGATGATTTGTTTCTCACGTTATCATCATCATCATATCAGCCGGAAGACGTCCACTGCTGGACATAGGCCTCCCCCAAATTGGGGGGTTGTCAGAATCGCCATGCTTGGCAGGCGGGTTCGCGATCGCAGTATAGCTGTTGCAATGTACACAAAATACTGCTGCCCATTCTCTGAGTCCCTTAGTCACCTCTTACCACACCCACGAAAAGTGATGGGATGGTGCTATTCTTTTACGTCCGACACCACGTACTTAAATAATAATTAGTTTGGCAAAGTGGTCAAATGTCTATGAATAAGGAAAACTTTCTATATTTGGTTGAGTGAAATCTTATCTTAGTTAAAACAATGTTAATGGAAATAAAATATATAATATTTATGTGAAAATCTTTATATGTTTTGAATATCAGTTTAAACAAAACTGGAAAATGATAAAACTGTGAGCACAATAACTGTATGCTATTTGTAAAGTTCCATTGTTTCTCGATCGCTGAATGTTCAAGCTACCAGTTACTATATTTTTCATACAAAACATTTCCTAGAAAATGTGAAATAGAGGAGCAAAGCAAAGCGTGTCATTGAATCGCAGCGCAATGCAACCGACGCAGCCAGCCAGCACGGACATTGAAACATTTAAAATATTCCGCGTTTTTACATGACAGAGAGAAGTATCGCTACTTATTGTCTACAAGTTTACATTTCAGTAAACGATTTTTTTACGTGAAACGATTACTTAATTAATTCATAGGGGTTGGCCTGATAATAATGGTTGATAGGTCCAACTTTTCGCAAAGTTTTGGTTCATAGTAACAAGAGTTTACAGAGTCTTATGTTTAGTTTCAGACCCTACAAATTTGGATAGGTTTGATAGAATACATGTGGAATGCAATAAAAGTATTGATTATTGAGATGGAATGTTTTTTTTCAGTTTTTGGATATTTTACTAATTATTATTTTGGATATTTTACGATAATACATTTTCAAAGTCAAAGTATTTATTTGTTGAACATAGGTAATATGGTACATGGTATAAAATTTGTGTTGTATCACTATGTTTTGCCTTGCAAGGCGTACAAATTCGGTGTAAAAAAAATACAAACTAAATACAACTGTTTCAAATAAGTGACATCGTAAACAAGATAGAATAATAAGTGGATCGGATTTTTTTTATTTTATGCTCTTATAATCTAAAAACTCATTGATAGAGTAGTAAGCATTTTCAATCAAAATTTTCTTAAGTTGCGATTTAAAATGGTTTATGTTGGTCACGCTTTTAAAGTTTTTGGTAGTTTATTGTAAATCTTTGGGCCCATGCCGAGACAACTCTTTGAGAAAAGTGCAGTATTGTGTTTTTTTTTATTTTAGTGTGCTTTGGTGACGTCTAGGTTAAGACGTACATGTATTAAGTTTTTCAAATTTAGACAGATTCTCCTTAACAAATATTGAAATTTCATAAATTTCAACACTGTGGAAACGCTCATTATTTACGCTTACTTAATAAACAATCCAAATAAGTTTAAATTTGGTTCAATTTCGAACGATACGAGTTGAGAATAATTTTAAAATTCCTGCTAACGACTAAACGAATTCAGTGGAACTCAACCGGCTTGTGCAGTGTAATTAGTTTTACTCCGGAAGTCGGTGCTCAGACTTTCTAGAGTTTAACGTTATTTAACTTATTGATTTTAATTACGACGTACTTAAGAGTCATGTTATATTTTTAAAATAGTAAAACAACATAGCATGTGGTACAGTTACTGCGCGTCGGTGGTACCTATGGTACTTTGACCTTGAGGGGGCTTAGTGTAACACAGAGTTTCAATAAAATAAACCGGCCAAGTGCGTGTCGGGCCACGCACAATGAAGGGTTCCGTAGTTACCAGTCCCGTTAGTCATGACAAATTTTACTATAACATTACAAAGTTACAAATACACTTTGTTTTGAGTCATTTTCTTTGGGGTTATTACGATTTTTTTACCAAATAGTTGCATTTTATAAGTTATTACTCGTTAACCTGTAAAGCCTACGAGATAGTTTTCCTTTTAAATTCCTTATTATGCACTACCATTATTTTTTTCACGTTTCCTTAAACAACCGTTTAGCTGGCAGAGGGGGGGAACACTTGACTCTAGCAAAAATTAACACTTTTGAAAGCTTAATATTTCGCTAACGGATCCTTGGATGGAAAAATGGTTTTATCAAACGTTTAACATTTTTAAACGACCTATCCATGACACCCCACACCACGGCATAGACGAAAAAAAAAATATCGCCACTTTACATGTAGGGGGACCATTCTAAAAAAATGTATTTTAAGATTTTATTTTGCCATTTTATCGGCGTGATTAATATGGATATAGATAGATAGATACCAAATTTCAACTTTCTAACGCTAAGAGTCTCTGAGGTAAACCGCGGACGGACAGACAGACGGACATAGCGAAACTATAAGGGCTCCTCGTTGACAACGAAACCCTAAAATGGACATAAGCTGTCAATTTTAATACCACTGATGAGTGGCCTAATGGACACAAGTCAGAGATTAACAAGCAGAGTTTCTTTTATACGTTTCTTCTAGATTAGTAAAGTCTCAAACACATGAAACTTACAAATCCCAGAAGAAACACACAGTCCCGCCAACACACTGGCCTCGCCCCAACTTGTCTATATTCGATGAGCGCGCCGCTAGGATCACATCGCGCGATGTGTCCCGTGTCTCTGTGATCTGAATACTTATTTTTCAATTTTTGCAACGTCACCCGTCGCTGACGCGAATTTAGCTGCTCATCCAAACACAGACGTCGGGCGTTCGGGACAATTGTGTTTTCTGTTAGCCCCCCTTATGTAATAAAAGGAAATGTTGGAAGGTTATTCTTGGCCTGAAACGTACGCTGTTTATCCTCTGACAAGTTCGGAATAATACGATCGAGCTGTGCGTATTGGTCACGTTCGGCGTACTAAAGATAACGTTTGAATTTTGTGTTGAAATGTTTGAGAACAAGTAAATTGGGTGCTGAAAGACTTATGGAATAATAAGATGCAAACAAGATAACTTCAGTAAGTGTTTATTCTTCAAATACAAAAGTTAGCCAGAGATTTAGAGAATTAAGTCACCTTTAAGAAGAGCCTAATAATCTAGAGATTCCCAGACTTATCATACATGAACAAAAACTTCACACAACTGAAGTGAGTACTAAACCTAAACTAAGCTGATAAGACTACTTAAGTAGACACCTCACCTGCAACTGCGGATGCACACTGACAACCAGCCGGGACCGGACCCTGAGCCGGGCATCCCTTCTCTGTTCCCCGAACTGGTTGTGCGCGCGGCAGGTCCACACTCCTCCATCAGACAACTGCGCACGCCGGATAATGAGCACCTGCTCCGACACCGAGATCCGGATGCTATTTGACACGGGGCTCAGGCGACCGTTGGAGTGTCGGAACCAGCTGCAAACGTAGAAAGTTTCAGTAACTCCTGGAAATCATTTACTAGGTGCAAGTAATTCAGTTATATTTTGACATAGAATAAGGACGAGTTCAGAGAGTTTGAATTTGTTCCAATACGAGTTTCGAATTACGTATGTAAATTGAATAAAATCGATGAATTCCGAATCCAAAATAATAAGGTTATAACACTTGTTCAAGTTGTCTTTATTCAGGTAGTAATTAGTTTTTATTCTAGGAAATTACTAATTCCAATATAACGTTATTAGTCGAATCAGTGGTCTGATAAATAAACGGGGAATGAAAAAGATGTAGCTGACTGCAGCCACATCTATTTCAACTATTACTAAATAGTTGTAGCAATTTGATTTCAAGAACTGCCTTTGTAGAAAAATGTCTCATTCAGAAACAAAACTCTCCTCGAGGACTTCTCATCTTTCACCTGGTATGCAATTGGCCCAGAATGATTAAGAGTTAATTCCAGTTTCCCAATGGCCCCGATATCCGTCCGCCGAATTTATTCCAGCTCCGCCCAATGTACTATTTTAGGAATGTATTTATTTTGCCAGTTTGGATGGCCTGCCTTAACAGCTGGCTGCCAAAACGGGAACGAAGCCAAGTGGGCTTCCCATTGCAACTATCCATCACTGAAGTTTTTGTGTAATGCACTTTTATTCTCTATAATGTTTATGTGAGTGAGTGAACGAATAATAGGGAATGTGACTGTTTTTTTTTTGTAATCAATAGGTATGTATGTTTAAAATTCTTTCGTTATTGAGTGACTGAGTGAGTAACTGATAAACAACGCAAACCGAAACTGCTGGTCGTAGAAACCTGAAATTTGACATGTAGCTTCCCTTTTTTCTAAGGATGGGAAATCATCAAATGACTTCTTCCACTCTGGGTGAAACGAAAAGGCGTGCCAGACTCCCATCCCCATCCGTGTTCCTCCTAAAGACCTTTGCATTCCAGGGCCGCGGTGACCATTTTGAACAAATTCCACATCCCTGGTAGGCTCTGGCCCTAACGGACCTCGTCTTCTATTCTGATATCTCTTTGAGGCACGCGTCAGCGCGCCATCGACCCGAGCCTCGTTGTGATCGGACAGCAAGCCACCCAATAACTCGCTTTCTGCAGGCCCGCGCCAACGGTGGCCGGGAATCGCTCTGCGATTCCAACGCCCGGGGCGTCTCCTTCTGTTGCATCGGTATGTAGCTACCTTACCTCTTGTAGCACTAAGAGAGGATTGCCCAAAACTCCTACGGTAACGGGAAAAAACGGTATATGCGCGTACGAAGTCGCGGGAAGAAGAATGTTTGAATATATATATATCTCAAAACCTAGAAGAAAAACAAGATGAGATACAAGCAAAATGTTACAAAAAATTTTTGCCCGCAACTTCGTACGCGCATATCCCGTTTTTTCGGCTGCACGTTGTCTGTCAGTGAGCCACTCAGTAACGGAAGAGTTTTATATTTTTTATAAATACATTTTTTTAAACATTGCCCCACACTAGGAATTTATTCTGTATCGTGGGTGCGTTTACAAACATACAAACTCACACACACAAACAACCAGACCCGGAACAACTATCTGTAGGCCATACATAATATCTGTTTCGTGCGGGAATCGAACCCGCGACATGCAGCCCACCAGTAAACCGCTCAACCACTGTGCCAATCGTGTCGTCAAAATATTGATTTACAGTGTTTCAGAAACAACATGTTAACTAGAAGTTTTAATGTAATCTGTCTAAGTACCTGTAAGTAGGAGGTGGACTTCCAATCGCGCAGCATACGAGTCGGATGTCACCTCCTTGAGGGACCATCTCGTCTTCCGAAACGGACAGCATTCTTGGCGCCATGCTTGATGATGCGTCTGTAAGAAAAGGTTCCATCGTTCATCTATTCGAGCTGGTTTCTATATTTTAGGCTGAGAATTTCTGATCCCTGGAGCTGACTCCTGATATAACAGGTATCAGGCAATGTATCTTTAAATCGCAGTCACAATGCCATTTCTCTATTCATTTTCACTTTTTGTTGCTACTGAAAGGTCGATGGACTTAAATGGATTCGTTATCGTTTGAATAGACACGATACAGCTATTAGCTGATGGGTGTGTTTTAAATAGCTTGGAGATATCTAGTCTGTCCAATGGGTTTTTGAAACAATGTGGGAGCTGTCACAAGATTTTCCGGGAACTTATTCCATGCTATTACGACTCAGCTAGGCAGGAATTGTTTCAAGGGATTATTTTGAAATGTATTTAATAATCCATTTCATAGCATTATTCTGTGCCACATATTTGTCTAAGAAAATTGAAACCAGTATAATATATAAGGTAATACTTACGTGAAACAGTGACCATCGCAGGAGGGCTCCTCCTCTTCTCTCCAGTCAGGGCATGCTGTGCCTCACAGGAGTATGAGCTGCCGTCATCTGGTTGAGCTTCTCGGACCACCAGTATGTCACTGCGGCTGCCTCCCACTATGTAGCGACCACCTGCAACAAGATTATCTTGTTAAAAAGTTTGTTTCACCTTCTGGGCTAACATACCCTGGTTCCAGAGCGCGGTCCGTCTGCTGTCATAAGTAGGAGCCCCAAATATTTTTTATTTTAAGTTCTCACAGTCCGTCCAAATGTTGTCTTGTTGATTTCACTATCAGCTATAAGACCACGACACTTTTACATAAACTTAATTCAGTACTTACTAAGTAACTTTATTAAGTTTGTGTAACTCAAAGTCAAAGTCAAAGCATTTATTTCAAATAAACCATTAACAGGTACTTTCGAATTGTCAAAGTTAGTCCGTCAAAAACATGAAGCTATTTGCACGTTCCAAAGCGTAGATCTCTATGTAGAAGAACGTGCAAGACACTCTTTTAAAACATTTTATGTTAACAAAAAATCCTGGTTACATTAGCCTTGTTGCTTCTATAAACATATGAGAACAATGTAAAGAAAGAAAACATATTTTTGTTCTATAATAAAATGTATTCTTTATGAAGTATTTTGTGTAAAATGAGCACTTTCCTTTAGTTTTCCATGTGTTATTACTCCCCATTACATTCCCATTTGATCCTTATTAGGGACACTTTCGGATGGTGTAATAATATAGAATGAGTTTTTTTTTCAAAACCAACCTGTTCGATTCCTGGCTAGGAAAACCGATTTATCAAAAATCCAATAATGCAGTTTTATGTTTCATCAAAATTGGGCTCGAGACTCCTTTCAATGTTTCTTGATATTCCTCATAGTATCAACACACTTTCAAAATTCATCCTGTGTGTTTCTTCTTGTCATAATAGTTTGTATGGGACTTCATACTCACGCAACAATAAAAAGGCTACATAATGTTAAGTACTCATTTAATTTCCTTACCTATTTGCTCTCTTGCCTGAGAAATCAATAATTTTACATTTCTTATCGTAAAATGTTTAACAAAAGCCTGTCGACTACATCTACTAACAGAACTTGAGACCAACTATTCGTCGGTAACAACGTCCATAACGTGGACATAGCGTGCAGGTCAAAGCACGGCTGAGCACACAAACAGGTCCTCTATTTGATTGAACTGCAGACTTCGCTTTCGGTACATCCATCAACATCCTAGTAAGAAGTTAAAGTGACATAGACTGGGGGTGGGTAGGGGGTGCGCTAATAAGAAGGTTGAGACAGAAGGGAGACTTCGGACGAAGTCGATAATTTTTAGAGTAAATTAAAAATAGCAGCTAGAGCCTTAACATCGACTATGAAGAGCCTTGACTCCCTTCAATCGTTATTGACGCGCAGGACCAGTCAATGTGATGACTTTTGGGGGAGGCCTATGTCCAGCAGTGGACGTCCTTCGGCTGAAAAATGATGATGATGACGATGATGATGTTGTACTGAGGGGAAAATAGAATTAAAAGTTATAAACTAGTACTTACCTGGGTTTCTTTCTTTCTTTCTTTCTTTCTATTCTGCTACATACGTAATGTATGTGTGAATTTGGGGACGCCTGTTTTATAGCATGGTGCTTCTGAAACCATTTTATGTGTAGAGGTAGTGAAACGCTCATGACTTTGAAATTAGGAGACAACTTCGATCGAGTGCACTTACCCATTTCTAGCGCGGGGGTGACACCATTTGACCGACGCGACGTACTCTTTGTGTCGGACAGTCGCGGGAAAAAGTGTCATCACAGAAATTGTATAAAGCTTTGCGAGCCACACAGACAAAAGAATTGGAAAAGCTATTAAATTTGAGAGCTCAAAAGTTAGAACTGCTTTTATTTGTCTGGGTTTTTAAAATTCAGACCATCGAGAGGGAGAGAGAGAAGATTGTTTTAGATTTAAAGCTATAATTAAATTGCATCCATCAATAATGCTTATTGCTCCAACCCAATATACAGAAACAACTTAGAGCAGTATAATCTTCAACACTTTACAGACAATCTGCCCTCCGTTTGAAAACACTCGAGTGCGCGAGCGTACCGGCATGGCGTCGCGTCGGTCGTCACCGTTTACGATCAGATAACTTTCAAGCGGAGTTTTTCAATGAATTCTAAATGCGTGACTACCTCGGCGATCCCCTCGCGCTCGAGCGCTTTGTCTCACGATTGTCGACTGTTAACTGATCCAGTCGATACTATTGTTACTTTGTTTGGATTTTAAACGTTTTTTTTTTAATAATGAGGGTTGGAGGGTATTTTAAAATACATAATTATTTGACATCGCAGTTTCTGGATTTGGAAGGAGATAAAGCGAAAAAGGCTCCAGACAAAGTGCCATTCTATTAGCAACGATGATTGTTGAAATGCCAAAATATATGGCAGCGTTTGTGAATCCCATAATGTTTTAATCAATATACAATTATTGTAGTCTTTGGTTTGAAGTTTAGACTGTCGAATTCGCTTTCACTACACTACCACCGACAGAATGTCACCTGACCCAAAAATAACCTGAGGCTATAGACAACTGCAGTGCGATTCTGTAAACATGGCGAAGTGAAGGTCTGGGTGAAGTGATGACGAGTGAGCTGTCAATCCATATAATCAAGATGGAATGACAGCTCACTCCGTGGTCACGTGACATCTTGATTGTATGGATTGATAGCTCACCTCGTGATCACTTCGTCGAATAATGTCGTGAGTAGTGTATTTGTTAATTCTATTATTTTAGTACTCCAATCATGTAAAATTTAATATACTACTGTTTGTTTTCCCCAATAAAAAAAAAAAAAAAAAAAATTAAATTAACTTTTATTATAAAATAATACAATTGAATTAAATTATTTTTATTTCGACTAATAATGTCCATAATTGTTAGCAAAAAAGGTCTTAAAACTATATTAATCAATAGATACTTAAACCAAAATCAAATCAAATTATGATTTATAGAAATTCAAAGTAATAAAATCAATAATGTCCGAAAATTATGTCAAAAAAAAAAAATATAATAATACATGTCAACAAATAAAATAATCATAAGCAAAGTGTCATCTTGCCACATGAAAATATAAATCTCCCTTGCTCTGCAGACTCTGGCCTCTCAGTATCATCCTTGTTAATCTTAAAATTCAATGTTCATTACACTAATTTTGGATGAAACCGAGATTTTTTTTACTTAGACTCCACTGTTCGTCTGTCTGTCACTCACCAGGCTGTATCTCATGAACCGTGATAGCTAGACATTTGTAATTTTCACAAATGATATATTTCTGTTGTCGCTATAGTAAAACATAAAAAATTTTTAATTAACTTGATAAAAATTAAAGGGGGCTCTCATAGAGGAAACGTGTTTTTTTTTGGTTCGTGGTACGGAACCCTTCGTGTGGGAGTCACGCACATGTCCGGTTTTTGAAGTGAAAACTTCTTTAGCGGCGTTGTNAAAAAAAAAAAAAAAAAAAAAGATATGTTTACTGAATCGACCGGCTGTAAACATGGCGAAGTGAAGATTTGGGTGAAGTGATAACGAGGTGAGCTGTCAATCGACATAATCAAGGTGGAATTTCGGGTTACGTTACAGTTTTAAAACATGGCTAGAAATTATAACTTCTATCTATTGAGAGAGTTGGGTCAATGTTAGGCAGGTTGCGTGGGAGCACCAATAGCATTCTGAAAATTTTAGTTAGTAAATTTGAAAATCCATTTGTTAGACTCTGGATAGATTTACAGATGTCGACCCGGTGCCTAAAACCAGCAAAGTATGAAAAATAAAATGTAATAAAACACAATTTTTAAATTTTTTGTAACCATAGTTTTTTTGGCCGAAATTAACACTAAATAAATAAATAACAATATTAAAAACACTCAATTTATAAAAATAACAACGTTCATTCATACAACTGAAATGTGAGTTTATTTTAATTTTCGCTTTAATCATAAAATTCGTGCAGCACCAAAACAATCAAAGTAAACAATCACAACGTCACTAAAAAAATAATTGCATCGTTTGCTCATGTATGCTCATGAAAAGCAACACACAATTGAGTTTGGCTGCCTTGTGACGTCACAATACATGTCGCCTTGTCCGTCGGCGCGGAACAGTATAACGAAGTTTTAATTAACGCTCTTTTGAGCCCTTTGTGCCAAAATATTGTCGATTGTGAACTGAGTTTTACAATAAAGTTGAGTCTATTATCGTTGAGAATATTGTTATTATTTTATTTTATAAACCGACTTCAAAAGAAGGAGGTGTTTCTCAATTCGGTTGTACGTTTTTTTATTTTTTTACCTCATAACTGCGTCATTTAAGAACCGATTTCAATAGACTTTTAGGTTATACTTTCTTACTGATATCATAGAAATTGCATCAGAATCGGTTCAGTCGTTTGGTTTTTAAATCAAAATAGCTGGAAAAAATATGTCATACAAGTAAGTGGAATTGCGTATTTTGCTTTCCTCTTTACAGTGGTGTTGTTAAGTGTGGGGTACCACTAAAAAATGAAAATTTAAAAAAAAATTGGCAAAAAGTTCAACCGACTTCCAAATAACAAAAAAAAACCTTGACTTTCGGAAGTCGGTGTTGAAAACGAAGCAACAACCAAAAACACCGACTTCCGAAATTAAAGTTATTTTGTACTTTGTAGTGTTTTTGTTATTTGGAAGTCGGTTGTATTTTTGTTTTCAGTATAGGAGGAGCTTGTGGCAAAGTAATAACAAGTGCACGATTGATCTTTATTTAAACAGTGCTTGTTGAGGTCGGTCCGTGGCTGAGTGACCATACATTGCATACGAGTTGTCAGAAGCCAGAAAATCTGACATCAGTACTGCCAGTCGGTATCATGTTACCTAGTTACTATAGTAACCTTATTGGTAACTATATTTTCGAGACGTTTGGGGTTGAAACCCTCGGCCCGTGGGGCCCTTGTGCTCACAGCCTTTTCAAAGAAATTTCGAAATGGCTGGTTGACACTTCCCGTTACCCAAGAGCTGGCTTTTACTTTGGCCAGAGGCTACGTATTGCCATTCAACGTGGTAATGCCGCCAGTCTCTTGGGCACTTTACCAGCTGACAGCGTTGAGGACGAATTTTTTGATGCTATATTTTAGTTTGTTGTAAGTTTCACTTTAGTTTATTTATGTATAGTTTGTGCTGATGTAAATAAATGATAGGTAAATTCAGTTGCTTAAGTTACTGGTTGGAGGTCAGACAGACAGTCGCTCTATGTAAAATACTGGTACTCAGTTGCCTCCGGTCAGACTGGAAGACGACCCTAACATAATTAGGAACAGGCGGCAGATTGGTTTTGTTTTCTATAGTTTGACAGTTCAATGGGATTATTTCATTTTGCGCGAAATTCAGACGGAAGCGTCTAAAGATGCTGTGATAGACCTTAAACAGCAGGGTCCACCGAAAACCGCATGCAATGAAGACGGCTTCATCAAGGGGACAGCGCCGGCAGGATCTAACATGCTGCTACGTCCTGCAGTACAGACGACGCAGCTGTACGACGTACGTATCCCGTTTGCACCATTCTACGAAGACTGAGGACATTGTAGGGTACATACAGGTGAAGACCAACTGGACTTTGAGGGTGGAGAAGATGGAGGCGCGTCATAACACCAGTTTCAAGTCATTCGTGGTGCGCGTTCCGAATCCTCATTTGATGACCTTTCTCAAGGTAGAGTTTTGGCCGGTACAGCACACCTTTTTTTTCTTTATTTACACGTCACTTCGCAGGTATGAGGTACAGAGAGTAAAGTCCCGCACACCTCTACTGAAATAGGAGGATCCTCCGACCAGACGGTTGTTGTGTCTGATGGGCAACTGTTCGATAGTTGATATTTGGATTGTTGTATATGTTCAAATCGCACGGAAAACTTTGCTTGCGCGATGCAGGATTTCGTTGGTAGTTCGTCGCTGACAGGATAGATGGTGATGCGGTTATTTTGTTGCCGTACAAATTTCGCTTCTTCGTTTTTCATGTGGCGGCATTGATGCCGCTACAGCCGTATAAAATATGTATTAGTTTATAGTTATTGTTTTTATACTTGTATTAATTATGTATTGTATTTTATGGGCCTTAGTTGCCTGAAATAAAAGATGAATAAAAGAAAAATAATTAAAAAGGTTCGTACATAGTAAAAAGTCAAATTTAATAATAAAATATAAATAGTCACAAACTGCGAATTTCGATAAAATATTATTGTATCGTTTTTATGTCAACCGTTATATCTATTATTTGAATCCCTCTTTATGGGATGTATTATAATAATTTAATTTATAACTATAATCAAAAACATAATTATTATGTTTAAGGTTTTTAAGATAATTTTGATAAAATTCCTATGAAAAATCAAGTAGCGTGGAGATATGATATTCACGGTATCGGACACCTGTTAAAATTACTTTCTTTAATACCAACTAAAAGAGAATCATGAATATCAATTTATTATTTAAATTAGTTTCTTTTGAAGAAATTTAATTTAGCAGAGACAGAAGTGGGCCATGAACAACAAGAGAACTCACTCTTGAATAAAATAAGAAAGACTCTGATTTACTTTTAATTTCGTTTCGAAACTTGTTAAATTACTTTTGGGAGTAATTTATGGTAAAATTTGTAAAGTATCTGTCTCTGAAGACAATGTCAGTGATGTAGGATTAAAATTTATCTGTCATTTATCTTCCACAACCGCTGCTGAGTCGAGACTCAAGTTATTTCGAATTGTTTTAGCGATGAAACATTTTAGTCGGTGTTCTTGAACCAGTAACAAGATAAAACCTTGTGACAAACATTAGACTAGTTTGATTAATTTCTTCGAAAAAGAAGATAGATAGATAAGATTATTATATGGTACAAGAATATAAAAAACAGAACACCCAAAAGCACACTTTCATAAATCATAAAAGTAGAAAATACAAATATGAAAATGTAATAAAAAAAAGTAAAAGACAGAATTAATGGCAATCTGTGAGTACCAGACTACCTACGACCTAAAAAATATTTGACATGAAAAAAAAACATATGTGCGGTGTGTGTGTCACATGTAGCACCAAATGGGAGTCCAACTCAGCATGTGCCAGGCAAATATACCTGACGCTGGTATTCTGCTGGATCCCAGTAGCGACATACGGACGTCGAGCAGATGCAGAACAGTTAAAATGTAAACAAGTAAATAGCAGTTCTGTGTACTTATACTATAAACTGTTTAGTGAGTATGTCCACATTTGTTTTTTTTTTTTCAATTTTCTGTTTTTCCGGTGTGTGTGTAATGTTAATAGATAACAACGCATCTTTCAAAACACAGCAAGCTTACTGGCTGAAACTCTGTCCACCCCATAACAGATAAACAGCAACACATCCACATGAATGCTCATCGTCCCACCAAAAAGGAAAATCTTATAGACACGGAAAAAAGCGCGCGCCTCTTAAAGACAAGATCCTCGTCCAGAAATTAACTGATCCTTTATCGTAGCCTTAACATGTTTTACGACAACTTTATGAACGGAACGTCATTCAAATAACCATAAAACTGAATGTTGGAGCTGTTAAATGGATATACCTCTATATCAGGGGTGCTCAGGCGTATGGTGCCGTCTGTAAATGCTTCAAGCGATCGACTACCAACTTTCTACTCAAAAGAAAAACAATAACTGAAAATGTTTCCGGTGAAATATGTAGAATGACTAGTATTCTGTATGTGATCTAAATCTATGTGACGTTCTTACTTTGGAGGCTCTAGATAAGTGTATTTTTGTCAGCGGTAGCGTAGCGAAGACATTTGTAAAAAAATGTCTGCAACTGATAATAGCTATTGAAATGTCACGTTTTCAATCCCATATACATATTTCGGCTTTACGGCAATTGCATTCGCTGATAGAATGGCACTTTATCTAGAGACATGGAAATATCGCTGCCGACGTATTATAATATGAGTGACCACCGCTGTTTTAAAGGAGTCGGAAAACTCCCGTGTTCGGCGAGTTGAGCAGCCCTGCCCTAATAGTTGGTGGAGGCATCGCGACGCGCCCCAGCTGATGGGTGTCGCGCGATAAGCCGGAGGAACGTCTGTCGCGACTCGATAAGAGTCAGTAAAAATCCGCACTTAAGCGAGATGTGGCCTTTTTAATTTGAGTTATGTAAATCGAGTGTATAGCGGGCGAAAGGGAAATTGGGTTGAAAAAGTGTTTTGAATATAGGATTCAGGCGTTAAGTTGATGTTGGAATTGTTAATTTACATTTATACGAGAGGTATTGCAGCCATAAGAAATTAAATAATAGAAACCGGCCAAGTGCGAGTCGGACTCTCACACGAAGGGTTTCGTACCAAATACCGAAAAAAACACGTTTCTTGTGTGAGAGCTCTTATGGGAGAACCTTCTCATTTTTAATTTTATTTTATTTTTATTATTTGTTGTTATAGCGGTAATAGAAATACATAGTCTATGAAATTTTCAACTGTCTACATATAACGGTTCTTGAGATACAGCCCGCTGACATACAGACGGACGGACGGATGGATGGACAAACGGACGGAAGGAGGCTTAATAATAGAGTTCAGTTGGTTACCCTTCGGGTACGCAACCCTAAAAAGTCAGGTTTTTTTGTGTTTTTTTACTTGTGTTTAATGTTTGTTGTTATAGCGGAAATGGAAATACACTCCGTTAATATTTTAACTATTTACAAATTACGATTCGTGAAATTCAGCCCGCTGACAGACAGACAGACAGCGGAGGCCAAGCAATAGAGTTTCGTTGGTTACCTTTCGGGTACTGGGACCCTTATAACGTCTTGTGAGTGATTGTTTTCATAAAATAGAAATGTGATTCAAGACCGTATAAAAATACAATGAAATCTTGAGATAATCTTAATAAATTCAAAACACTTTTAGCTTTTAACGTATGAAGTTTTAAATAATTTCCTTATTGCTATAAGGCCTGGATTACTTAATGGCATCTTATTTACATAACAATCCGTATTATTCTAACGCCGAGAGCGTCTGAGTAGCGATACATGTAGAATACATTAGCTGTTTATTTTCCGGAAAGCAGTAAAACTCAGCTGAGCGCGCGGAGCGAGCGGAGCGGGCCGAGCTAAATGACGCTTGTACTAAATGTGCACGCTCATGACGTACTACCAAGTTTACACCACTCGTCTTATAGCGGCGAAATTAATAAGACCTTAATTTAACTGTGCCGAATTACTAAATGATGCATTTAGGAAAAAATTTCAAAGTAAATTCAGTTCTGAATTTCAACTTAACTTATTGATAAATATCTATTGTTAATGCTTCCAAAAGTGTATCAAACTTTGACATCATAACTTGACCAAAGCCAAATTAGTCAATTAATTTATTTCAACTAGACCATTAAAAGGCACTTTTAAATGTCAAGTTTACAGTTTGAAATGAAAATATTAGTGACTCTAGTTGTCCATTCGCAAAAAGTAGATTCTTATGGAGAAGAACGGACAAGAAACTCCATAGTTTCAAATATAAGTTTTACAATATTTTGTATAAATAAATTGTGAGCACAATGCACCCAATATAACCATCAACGAAAGTCCAAATTCCATTTCATTCCAAGTTCCCATCGTACTTCAAACAATGATACATTTTCTTTTGTTTTTCGATCTCCACCTCCAGGTTCACCGCGAACTCCGCACAATATGCAGGACCACGAACTGACAAACAGTATATGAATGTAAAGAATGTGTTTCAGCTGTAACAGCGAGCTCCTCAAACTGGCGCCGGATATTAAATCAAGCGCGGGTAATCTGCATAAACGCCGGGGAAACTGCCAACTAGCTCCGACGACCAGCTGCATCTGCGCCGGATCACTAGATGCTGCAAATTAGCCCTTTTTGTTCAGCTAAGTTTGCGTTAGTTTTTAATGAAGAAAAATAGAAGGGGACTTTGTAATAGTTTGGCTGGAGATGACAGTTTAAAAGAAAATTATAAGTAGCCGAGAAACCTGTAATTAATTCTTCGTTAAACTGGATGTTGCTGATTCGAAATAGGTTTTTTATCCAACACTTTTTAGGGTTTCGTACCCAAAGGGTAAAAACGGGAACCTATTACTAAGACTCCACTGTCCGTCTGTCTGTCACCAGGCTGTATCTCATAAACAGTGGTAGCTAGACAGTCGAAATTTTCATAAATGATATATTTCTGTTGCCGCTATAACAACACATATAAAAAATGAAATAAAATAAAAAATCAAAGGGGATACAAGAAACATGTTTTTTTCGGCTTATGGTACGAAACCCTTCGTGTGGAACTTGCACTTGGCCAGCTTTTCACCATCACTCTGACTGACATAATATCCTATCCCAGTCAAACCAAAGTCACCATAACAAATTCATCAATTATCCTTCTTTCTTTCTTTCATTAACGAAATCTCTTCCAGTATAAACTGTACAAGTTATCTGTTTAAGCAAAGAGTGGTAATTCGTCGCAACTGCATCAAAGACGAACATTAAACTTGCATTAGCGACGCTTAACTTTACTCAAAGTTTAAATCTTATCGCCGCTGCGCACCGACAATTGAGAAAAGTTCTCTATTCAATTTGTACTGTTCTTCTTTATTAAACGACTGCGCAAAGAATTCAGATGGAAACGTTGAATGTAAATGTTGTAGTTACTGCCGTCTTAGACAGTGCCTTCCAATGAAGACTTAATATCTACGCAAATGTGTAAAGTAAGTAATAAAGGAATCTGTGTTAAAGAATAAAAGTTTTCATTTGCTTGGGTAAGAAAACACGACATCACGCCTGTATTCACGGAAGAGTTAGGCAGAGATATTTACAGTCCTGCTAGGGTTACGGAATTACGGAAAACGCAAAGGGCTTTAGAAGGAACACGGATGGGTTTTAGTCAGTAAGAGTCTGACACGCCCTTCCGCTCCACCCAGAGCGGAAGAAGTCATTTGATGATTTCCCATCCTTAAAAGAGATATTTACAGTATTTCGCTCTGGTAACGTTGATGTTACTAGCGCTTTCGATCACAAATCAACGATCCAGTTCATTATCAATGTTTTGTCCAAGTCAAAAGCCGAAGTAAATAAAGTTGAATAAAACACCAGCCTCTATAACGGACAAGAAGAAGTAGGGGAATGTCGCGCGTTCAAGTCACCGGAAGAAAAAGCCAACTTATTCGCGTCTCGTGAGACGGATTAGCGACTCGTCAGTATTTGCCGGGAGGGTAGAGTTAATGATTACTGGGATCTTTGTTTCGACATCACATTAGACGAAACTTATTACATGTGGGACCTAATGAAAAAGTTGCAAAGTACCTAGTTCTACTTATGCTTTTTTAACCGACTTCAAAAAAAGGAGGAGGGTCTCAATTTGTTTTTTTTTATTTTGTATATTTGTTACTTTATATCACCGTCATTTATGAATTTTTTTTTTAATTTGGTATGGGTATACAATACATATTATTAATCACGCCGACAAAGTGATAAAATAAAATCTTGAAATACATTTTTTAGGGTGACTTTTCTACCATCTACCCCTTTCCCCGTCATTGGATAGGTCGTTTAAAAATATTGAGGGTTTGCTAAAACCATTTTTCGATGCAAGAATCCGTTTGCGAAATATTAAGTTTTAAAGTGCTAATATTTGTTACAGTCAAGTGTCTCCCCCCCCCCCCCNATCTTAAAATGCATTTTTTTTAGGGTAGTCCCCCTACATGTAAAGTGGCGATATTTTTTTTTTGTTAGAGTCAAATGCCCCCCCCCCCCCTCTGCCAGCTAAACGGTTGTTTTTAGAGACGTGAAAAAAATTGTAGTAGTAGCATACAAATAATGAATTGGAAAACTACCACCGCTACCTAGGCTTTCTGGGTGCATTTGTAACTTTGTAATGTAATATTAGTTAAGTACATTTTACTATTTTTCCGGCATGTTTCATGAGACGGGTAACTACGGAACCCTACACTATGTGTTTTCCAACACGCACTTGGCCGGTTTTTTACTTGGAAGTAGATTGTATTATTTTGTAAAACAGTTTATTTTTATAGGTATCAGTCTTATGAATGAAGGGTATGTGACCAAAAACATGATAAGTATAAACACCGATGGATGGAGGCAGAGAGAAAGGCCATACGAAATATGGATTGCATAAGGAATTTAATGTTGAAATGACAGAGAAGGGAGTCAATAGAAGAGGGAAACGTTGCTGCTTGTCGCACCGACACGAACCCAATTATCATTGGACAAGAAGCTCTAACCCAGTGACATTCTATCGATAGCGTTTTTCGAAAAGTCGAAAATTTATGGAATTAACAAGTGCTATCGAAATATTAAGTGATGAATCCTTTACATTTTGTCACTTCGACAATCGCTATCGCAGATACGGGTAGAATGATAGTTTGTCTGGAGCCCAAGGGATGACTCATCATCTTCCCTGGATGATAAATCTACTTAAGAATAGTTTTTTGCGGCAATGCCTCTGTTTGTCTGTCTTATGAAATAGCCTTCTCCTACCTCAGTACCTCGTCTGCAAAGACCAACTTCATTAAATTCAGTGGGTTGGTAGCCACGGCTGATAGCACACGTTGAACGCGGTAACGTTATCTCGCCGATTATATTAATTCGGCAGTCAACACCACCGACCGACTGTCGGCTTATCCTATAATACTTGCTAGTTATGGAATCCTGGGCGGGTAAGATGACGCAGACTGGTTGTGGTACTTACTGCCAATAATTGTATGGTTCTACAATCGCGAAAGGTAAAACCGGCAAATACGATTTCTTTGAACAGCGAATGATTTTATAGTTTGTTGTTGTTATTGGTGACAGCAGTGCTCGTGCATTTCTATCTATTATTTATTAACACGAAACTATCAATTGTAGGTCAGAACTGGTTCATATTAACATGAACATATGAAGAAAAACAGCCAGGGATGTACCCAGAATTGAGACTAGAATTTAATTTGGTTCACTTAATAATGAAGCAAATAACTACCATTTTAGCGTCGTACCTACATTACAGACAATTCTAAAAGGTTTTGTATTAATTAAGACGTTTGAAGCGCGGCCGGATCCCTCGATAATTGTGTTACGCACCACTCATTCTGCGGTTATCTTAGCGTTTCGGCTCCAATGGGCATTTTAGTGGCCTTTTGTGGAGCTGCTTGTTCCTCACTCATTCAAGATAAACTTCAGTTGTTGTCTGTTTAGATTTAAAGATTGTTTCCGCTTCATTATTATCAGACGGAAGTTGTAACAGCCAACAGCAGGAAATTGTTTACATTCACAACCGTGCACTCCAGAGATAAGCAAAGAAAACAATGTTAATTGCTTTTGCCCTTTACAAGAGAAAACATGATAGATGAACTCAGAAATATTGTTCCTACAGCGAAAAGGTTTCACGTGTAAACACCGAAAAGAAAAGAAAACGTTGGTAAGTAAGATAAACAGAAAATGCCAAAACCGCCGAACATTAAACAAGTTCTTCAAACAAATATAAACTTGGGCTTAAAAACAATCTTCCGGAAAAATGTCCAAGAAGTTGAATGAGTCATTACCTCGACGAGTAATCGAAATAAAGCGGAAGCGTCCGTAAATGAAAACATTAATCGAATTTTCTGGTTCTAATCGAGAACTCGGAACTCATAAAGCAAGTTCAGCTCCCTTGTTCCTGTCGCCGACAGCCGCTTCCTGCACTGGATTAACGAAAAATTCTTAATTTTCTCCTTTCGAAAGCAATAATCGGCCGTTTGGCTCGTTCGCGAAAATTAATTTCGACTTTATAAGGTCCAGAGTATTGTTGGAAACTTTCCAGACATATCTACCGGGACTAGAGGAAGGTTACGTTCGAAAAACATGTTTGACAGAAGGCAATTCATTGTTGGGATCAATAAAAAGACTCTGGGACTGTAAATATACATAAAAACTTTTTCGAAGCTGATTACTCGACTCTTATAATTTTCCGATGAAAATAAAAAGTTCTATTGAGTTCTGAATCATATTTGATGGGTTGCTGAAGTTTTTTCAGATCAATTGGGTTATTCAAATACTTTTAGTTAGGATTGAAGTTCGGAATCTATTTTTTGTTTACCGGCAAGTTTCTTTTTGACATTGAAACGTTAGATCAAAGTTTTTTTTATCACTTGAATAACTTAGTGCTGCGAACAGAGACGCCATCGGAACAGAAATATTATAAGCAATTGAAATAGTTAAATATACGCCACTTAAGGAATCTTCTGACTGAAAAATAAGTCAAACAACAAAAGTTTCTTGACCTCGGGATACATGAGTCGTTATTTAATGACAGTTTGATTTCTTATGTTTATACTTTTTGAAGTGACAACGTCTAAAGCCGGCGCACGAAAAAGGATGACTCATTGTAACGTTACGCTCATTGTAACGTTACGATCATTTCATCAACGTTTTGTTATGACGTTGTCACGTTAAACTATCGTCCGTAAATCGACTTTACAGTCAACCAATTTTTTTTCACACAACGTGCTTTTTAAGATTTTCAGATTGGACTAATTAGCAGAAGATAGAGACATATGTGTATACTAATATTATTAAGAGGAAAGATTTGTATTTTTGTATGTAACGAATAAACTTAAAAACTATTGGACCGATTTGAATTTTTTTTTCAGCAATGGAATGCTACATTATCAGCGAGTAACATACGCTATATTTTATCCCCATACTCACATGGGAACGGGAACTACGCGGGTGAAACCGCGTGACATTCATATTCTCATTCCGAGATTTTTTTTATGAATAAGCCGTTTCATCTTTATGCAGCACGGTACAACTGGTGAATCTATACTTACCAGCCTCAGCAGCTAGCGGCGCAAGCACGTTGCCATCCTTGAACCACCTGGCGACGGTGACGTGGTTCCTCACTATGGAGGGTACGCTGCAGGTCAGCAGGGCCGCCCCACCTGCCACGCCGTGCGAGGATTGTACTCGCACGTCCCACGGCACGTCCATTACTGGAATAGAAGGGCACTCGTTAGTAAGCGTTGTGTATGGAGCCAGCAATGGACGTTAAATATGTTTGGAGTGTCATAGTCATAGGAATAACTTTTGTACTGTTTGGTGGAATGATCTTCCAGAATGTTAATAGGCTGGAATGTACAGATTACAGTTGAGCCAATTTATCCTGAAAACGGCAAACAAATAAAAATATTAATATTTTACAAAGACGCTCTCATTTATTTATCAGTTCATTTGTTTTAACAAAGTTAGTCGAGATAAATAAAAGATTGCCATGATAGTTCGTTCAGCACGTAGACGTAAAATTAATTGTTTGTGTGTTGGAGGTAATTTCTAGTAACTGAAATCTGAAACGTTTTACAAAATGTTTTCACTGTTAGAAAACTTAATTATTGCTGAGTGCCACAGGCTACTTTATATCCCAGAAAAATGCAGGATCCCTGGGCGGTGAGAGTGCCAAGCTCCGGAAAAAGCCAATATAAAATTATATTTAAAGGATTATAGTATTTCAACCCACTCGTATTTATATAATTAAATCGCAAACTGGCAGACGTTGTCAAACATATTCCGGAAAGCAAACATTTTGATTGGTTCGTTTGTGAAATTCACGTTAAAATCAATCGTAATTATAAGCTTAACAGAATCAGTAATTAATTTCTGGAACGAAGCAATTAGTTCATTAGCGTTACGTATTGTCTATGCCCTTACGTGTCGACCGCAAACCGAATGCCTGTTCAGGTGATTACGTGAATTATTTCATTATTCTCCCATGTATGTTGCTCGGGTCGTCGACAGCGCGAGTGCTGAACGGTTCAGCGTTCCCAGACAGGAGATAGTTTTATGGATATTTAATCTGCAATTTCTCTAGTAGTCTAGATTCAGTTAATGGCAATGAACTGGCCTTCTATCTCCCATACATATTAAATCGTTTGTCCTGAATTTTGACTGACTACCTACCAACGCATAGCCAAAAGCTCAAATTGGGAATACAATGTGTAACAGAATAAACGCAATACCTCTTAAAGGGTCATTGTACTCATCATTATGAACTTCTACTATGGGAACAACCCCGAAATTCGTAAAAAAATTAAGGAAGTAAGAGGTGAAGACATCTACGCGAATTAAGAAGTAGGCATCAGCTAGTTAAATACATGGCACTAGAACACCTCAGTCTTACGTTTCAGGAAAACAAGCGTGATGACATTAATTACATCATTGTAATCCGCACTAAGTCCATGATGACCGCATTACGTCACAATCATACACAAACTCTATCAGTATAATCCTTCGCTCGATAGCTCTCATAGATCAGTGTGTCACTCATTATCTGCCCCCCCTCCCCCTCCTCGTCCAACAACCCGCTCTCCCTCCCCCCTAATGATGACATGACATCGAGTGACGTCATTAATTAAACGGGCCCACGTCCAGCGGAATTGGGTTAGCGGTTACTGCATGCATCAATTATGTGTAGTTTGGACGCCCATTGTGATGGGCTCGGGAGATTCGGTTAGAAGTTTGCTGAGGTTTTGTTTAATAGTAGTTGCTGGTTCAAGAATGGAATGGGCGTTTGAATTTGAAAAAGAACAAGTTCCTGGCAATATATTTGTGGTTTTGTTTGACACTAATCAATCCCAGCTATGTCAGAGTCTATTCCATTCTAACCGGATGCAGCGGGATACCACTATTTTAACCGACTTCAAAAAAAGGAGGAGGTTCTTAATTCGGTTGTATTTTTTTATGTCCGTTACTTCATAGTTCCGTCATTTACTCTCTCTTATATCATTAATAGTATGAAATAAAGTTGTGATCTTGTAAAGCTATTTATTAACATTATTTTATACTTCAACATTATTTATGATAAGAAATGAACACATAATAATTAAAAATCACTAATATAGCACAGAATTCAGTACAGAAACAGCAAGGTGGGTCGGCGCGTTAGCCATGAGTTACATGCTGTTTTTTTTTAAACCAAATATTACCTAGGTATCTATGGCTTGCACTCCTTAAGAACCTACTGCACGCCACTGACACTAAGTTGTACATTGACTTAAAAAATATAATGGATAAAAGTTATCTACATTGGTTTTATATTTTCTACATGATGCGTGTATAACCAAACAGACAAACAGCCAAAAAAACCTAAAATACTGGAAATGGATTCTGCCAGTTAATCTGGCTATTTTATTTGGAAATATATTTTTATTTTAGTGTATAAAATTAATCTTCTACAGATTTATTATACTTATCAAGTATTACTCACTTTTACTTATTTATTAACATTTTGAAAATATTGATATACTTTGACAAGAAGAGATATGTATATATTTTAACGTGCAAGACCATTCTTTTAGACCTTTCTTTTGATCCCAAACATGTCATCATTATCTTAATTAATTTTTTTTCATGGTCAGAAATTTACGTGTAAATTCTCGCATATTAAATTTAGTGACAATATACATAGCCTATATCACCCGGAGTATTTACACAAATCTATTGATACCCCATTCATCAAAATCAATTCAGTAGTTTAAGCGCTACGGTGGAACATACATACATACATAGGCAGCTAAAATCATAACCCTTTCTTTGCCGTAGTCGAGTGCGTACCATTTACAGAAAAACTAAACAAACCTTTCTTGGCTCTTTCTAACCGTCTAGAAAAGGTTGAAACCAAAAAGTTCTACTAGTAATACAAATGCAAACAAACTTAGTGGCTTGCTGACAAAGTTTAAACGGTTCAGACCCCGAAAATATATTTATCTGTTATAGGACAAGAATATTAGTCACGTATCAAAGACTACACAGTTTTTCAATAGTTTCGGGAATAAACAAGACTGATCGCCTTTATCTGATACCTTTGTTGTTTTGGTTATAAATGGTTCAAACATTATATGCTGTTTTACTGAATCTCTTTGTTGTGCTAGATCATAACCATTTATCATGGTGTCATCATTATTTTATCGCTAACACGTAGCAAGCAAGTATGGTGATTTATGTATGTTTGTCCTTATCAAGAAGCTTTTTTCCCTGTGCACTGACTTGATATCGAGCTGTTATTACGATTAAAAATTTACAATTCACTGACTGGAAATTCAACGTTGTAATAGGCATTCGAAGAAAAATTCAAACATTTTATTTGAAAGCAAGTTAGAAAAATCTGTAACTCGGGGTAATCCGATTTTTTCCACCGGCTCAATTTTAATCCAATTATTAAGTTGCAGCCCTCGAGCTTTGACTCGTATTCTGTTTTGATCGTCGTTTTGAGTTGGATTTTCATTTAAAGCAATTTATTGTTATCAGCTGGAAGCTCAAATTCTGTAAGGGGTATGATAAGATAAGATAAGATAGATAAGATAATATTTATTATACATACAAGAAAATACATGCATGCAAGATGGTAAAAAGAACAACATTATTAGGTACAGCATGTTTGCCACATGATGTGACGTGCAAATGTGTAGAAATGTTATTAATTAAAACATTCTCATAAAATAACAATAAAATAAGTTTAAAATTAAATTTTATATAACCAAAATCAACAGAACATTAAAAACAAAAATAAGTTATTAAGACCGAAATACAATAATCATGTCAAAAATAAAAATATAAATTAATATAATAATAAAACTATTCCATTATAAATTAATAAACACAAAAAAATAATAATCAAATCAAATAAGCTACTATATCAATACAAATCTTTCCTCTAGGAACTCGTTAATGTTATAGTATGCTTTATTTACTAAATATGTCTTAAGTTTACTTTTCAAGTGTACAATATTAAGCTCCTTCCAGCTTTTTGGCAACTTATTGTAAACAGTTGGAGCCATATGAAAAACACTTTTGCGCATAAGTGCAGTCCTACAGGGAGGTACACATAGTAGAGTTTGGTCACGCCTGTTCCTGGGAAATTGATCTGCTCTGCGCGCAAATAATTTAGGATTGTTCCTGACAAACATAACAGTTTCAAGAATATATAAGGATGGCAATGTTAAAATTTTATGCATTATAAAGTAGGGTTTGCAGCTGTCCGTGGTTTTCAAATGAAACATTGCTCTAAGGCATCTCTTCTGTGCTTTAAATGCTACTTCTCTGTTAGTCGAGTTACCCCAAAAGATAACACCATACCTGAGAATGGATTCAGCCAGACCGTAGTAAGCTCTTAATAACGCCTCCCTATTGACATTTCGTGACAGTAAGTACAATGCAAAGGCACTACTACTAATTCTTTTACTCAGACCATCTATGTGATCCTTCCAATTTAAATGTCGGTCAATAATTAGTCCCAGAAACTTAGTTGAATTAACCGTGTCAATTGTTTTATTATTATATGTTATGTCAAGATTGGAAAATATCAATAAACGCTGGCTAAAATGCATAATTACTGTCTTACTTAAATTAATTTTCAAATTATTATTGTCTAACCACTGTATAGTATTGATCAGTGTATTATTAATGTCATATTTATATAGGTCTTTATTATTACAGGGTATAGTTATAGTACTGTCGTCAGCGAAAAGTGTTACAGGATGGTCTATTGACTTTGGAAAGTCATTTATGTAAAGTGTAAAAAGTGGAGGTCCTAAAACACTTCCTTGCGGAACTCCATAGGTAACGGTTCGTTCCTCCGATAGAATGTTTTCTTCATGTTTGGTTTTAGTGTTTAGTCTACTTATTTCGGTTATTTGTTTTCTGTCGTGCAAATATGATTTAATAAGTTCAAGAACATTCCCTCTAACTCCGTAGGCATCAAGTTTTTTTAACAAAATATCATGTTGGACATAATCAAATGCCTGAGTCATGTCACAAAATATANATAGTGTATGGCAATTGAACAACAATAGCAGAAGCCTCAACATCATCACTATTATCTGCGGTGTCCCGTGCCTTTTCCCAACTATATTGGGGTCGGCTACTAGTCAAACCGGGTTCAGTTTAATAACTTTTTTTTTACCAGTATTTTACGTAGGGCGACTGTCTATCCTCCCTCCGCAACTCAGTTACTGGGTAAAACGATGCAGCTGTAATTATTTTGCCACGAGCTCCCTAATATCAGAAATCTCAACAACTTACCAATACTATTTTTAACCCAAATCTCAGGTAAAAAGACTGGGAATTTGTCTATAATAAACTATTTATACAAGCACCGGCAAGTGTAGCGGCTTAGCTTGGATGAATTGAGAAAACATACTTAGATTTTCCTTATTGTCTTGTATCTGTTTGTTTTCACATTACAATGTGACATTCAACCCCCATCGTCTTATCTCTTCCCCGCAAACCATAATCAGCTTACCCCAATTCAGTTCCAAACGGAGCGAAAACCATAAAATTAATTAAAACTCGTTGAAACAGAAGTGTGTTATGTAGACAAAGTGATGTCAATCAGGTAGCACATTAGTGGGAGGGTTTAACAGGAGTTATCCCTCTTCAGGCAGGAGGTCGCAAGAGGAGCGACAGCGAATTATATATTAAAATGTGTCTCGAGATGTCGCAAGAAACGTTTGTTTATTTTCGCGGTGGAGGAATGTGGTAAAATAATGTTTTGTTGATGCGAAATTGTTGTTCTTAGGAATTTCACTGTGAGATACTACCAGCAAGATAGATGAATAAACTTAGCATTGATTTTAGAATCTTAGGTCAAAGTGAAACTTAATATAGCTCAAAACTTAGCATTGATTTTTGAATCTTAGGTCAGAGTGAAACTTAATATAGCTCAAGAAAAGTATATTTTATTATCACTTTCATAAACTAAGTAAAGTCGACCAAGTAAATATTTACGCATTCGTTAATTATTGTACAGTAGCGCTACATGTCGCAGCGGCTACAGTTCGCGACCGTTTAAAAGGATACATCCCTAGGTGCTAAGGCTGTGGTGAAAGGGGCCACCTTCGATCCAGTTGCCCTAAGCGCATTCCAAATATGAACATCGTAGATTTCCACGACAAGACATCACATCTTAACGTGTCGCGACACAACGTTCTACCTTGTATGTGTTTTGGCACTAAAACAACAACCAACTAGAAAGATATTCCCCCAACATTACTATTTCAACACCAGCTGCACTATCCCCGTCCAATTATACCCACATAAACAAAGCAGTCAGTCAAAAATAATAAGATGTCACCCCCCCCCCTCGCGGCAGATCCGCCATAATGAAATCCGCGGCGAGTCCGCCTTGAATAATAAACATCCACCGGACTCTGATTTCCCCCGCCGCCGATGGTTTCAAACAAAATGTTGGTTAACTGAGGCATTAGTCTGTCAAGCAAATGAGCATGATACTGTATTGTAGCCAATTATCGCTGCGGTGGAACTTTCAGCTGTTTCGTTTTACGACGAGATCTCTGGGCGCTCGTTGCGAGGTGCGCCTACGTACCGCGGTTGGAGAAGATCGTTTAATCAAACTGTCGGTTCTTTATTAAATTTATTTCGCGGTTTAAACTTGAAACCTGACATTATTCAAGGATCAGGTGGATTAATTATGACCATAATATACTCGTCCCCTGTAACATGGGTCTGGAACTCCTATACCTGGAGAAATGAGGTGCATCAACAAATTTAATAAAAAAAAATTGTTGTCTGTAAAGTCGGTTTACGGACGATAGTTTAACGTGACAACGTCATAACAAAACATTGATGAAATGATCGTAACGTAACAATGAGCGTAACGTTACAATGAGTCATCCGTTTTCGTGTGTGCAGCCGGCGTTTATCGATTTATTAGACGTTGTCACATCAAAAAAGCTAAATCCAAATCGGGTCATCCCCTAAGTTAGGAGCTACGATGCCCACAGTCACACACAGATACCTCTTTTCGGTCTGCCTTAAAACACTCATGGGAATACCGGTGTCTTATCTTAAAGACAAAACGAAGAAGCAATCCGATAGTAATAAGACTTCCTTTAAAATAAAGATTTTCCGCGGATGTAGATACATCATGTTAGCTATAAGTTAACGTAATAACAAGTTGTCTCGAGGTCGACGTTTACGACTGAGGCGAGCTTTGTCGCGAGCACCTGACACTCCTTGTTTTGTTGACAACATAAATAGCACTCGGCTTTTTATCATGGCTGTAGGATACTGGAGTACTGAGCCACTGTGTTAACCCGTAAATGAGAGTATTGGACTAGGTACTTTTTGCGTTTCGCGTTTGTACGTAATTTTTCGAATTTATTAGTCTAGCTGATTTATAGTAATTACTTTAAGTATACCTGTACATACTACTAAATAATAATAAAAACTTTTTTCTAGTGTTTTTTTTATTTGGTACCTAAAAGTTTTTTTATTTTTCACTTTTTAGTGGCACCTCACCTAACAACATCACTGGAAAGTCACAGGAAAGCAAAACACGCAATTTCGTTTACTTGGATGATATTATTTTCTATTTCCTCCAGCTATTTTGATTTAAAAACCGAAGTACTGAACCGATTCTGATTAAATTTCTATGGAATCAATGGGAACGTACTTTTACATGAAAATCGATATTTTTAATCGGTTCATAACTGACGGAGTTATGAGGTAATAAACATAAAAAAATATAACCGAATTGAGAACCTCCTTCTTTTTTTAAAGTCGTTTAAAAATAAGATTGGATGAGGAAAGCTAGAGATAGGGAACTGTGAACACTACTACTGAACTAATATTGTAAACAGGTAAAATTAATTGGTCATGTTTGTAAAAGGTACTCTGATCCGATTTGAAAAAAAAGTGGAAATTGATAAAACGCTATTGCCGTGTCATTACATAGGTGGGCCAAGTAACCAGTAAAGCCATGTAATTGGTTCTGTCCCAGCTTTCCTTTTAAGGCTCTTAAAGGTATGCGACATGAGACGGTCGGGTTCATTTAGGATTAAAGCTCACACGAAACTCATTTCACGTTTATCTAGATGGCAGCAATTAATATCTTAGTTAACCGCACGAGCATCGTTTGCTAATCAACACCAAACAGTTTCATCAAACAAACATAAAGTTTGAAGTAGACTCTCAACAAATAACACTTTTTCATGAAAACAAGATATTCACAAAGTTTTAACAGTCTAATAAGAATTTCATATCTGAAAATGAGCAACAGAGCAAGGAATCTTTTTTCATAAGAAACCGTAATCAATTGATTGGCTTACAAATTGTGGAAACGGAGTGTTAATCTTTAGCCAACAGAGTTTGAATAAACATGGAACTGCCGCCAGAAAAAAAAGAAACGAACAGATTTGAAATTGGAATTTTCTCTAATCGGCTCCACGCGATTTATTCTTACCGGATAAAAAATTCAATATACTTCATTTCCTGAATGGTGGCTGGCGAAATCGGTTTCTTTAATTAATTTCTTTTTGTGCGACATCAAAGCCGCCTAGTTGTCTGTAAATTAAAAACGTGTTTTCTGCCGTACTCCGAAGATTTTCTCCATAAACAGACTCGATTAATTTTTGTATAAGAAATAAATAGATTTTGTAAGAGCAGTTTTCTCGCAAAGGAACAGCGGTTTTTTTAATTATTCATAATATTTATTGGGCTCCGTTTCGGGAAAACAATTGGGTGGAAGGAAATTGAATTAGTTGAGGGCGAGAGATGCCCGTTACTGGAGTTTAGAACGAGTTCTAAGAAGGAACGTGTTTTATTACAAGATGTAATGTTAGCTGAGAATTATAAGACATTGTGTGGGACGTATTACTGCTATTAGCGAGAGTGTATATTGTTATAATAATGCTTGTAATAAAACCCTTTCTAAGTGTTCACTTTTTCCCCATTTTCTTTTACCAAGTTCAAAGCTATGTGTATCTCCTGGCCCCGCTTCTGTAATCTTATGGGATTGTGAACGTTTATAGCGGGGCCCCCCTCACTTAGAGCAGGTACTCCATTACGTCACGAGGGCATTAAGGTTTGTAACGATAAAAGTTCTATTAGAAAACGCTTAGCTATTTCAGATAATGCGCAAACAAGTGGAGATAAGTGAACTAAGTTTAACAATGTTTGTCGAGTTTTAGACTCGTTTAAGAGTCTTGTTCTCTTAAAAGGTTTAGTCTATGAATTCTTTACTCAAATACCATTTCGTTCTAATGAAATCTAAATATAGAATCAGAAATCTGAGCATTGCAAACCTTTGTTTCCTTTACCTAACACTTCTGAAAATATGTCGGAACCTAAAAAAAAATCCAAAAGCTACCTACATTTATAAAACATACTCAAGCCGTACAACACTGAAAACCCGAAAAGATTTCCCAATATTATTTTTACGAGCAGCGCAGAGGTTGCATACAAATACTTTAATCAAGAGTACAACCAAAATAAGGTGCTATACATACGTTTCACCTCAAACACTTGCTCAGCAAACATCGTTATGTATGTAAAGCGGCGGCAGTAAGGAACATCTGGCGGCGCTACGCCGGACGCCGACTTTCCGACTAATTAACTTTCCTCCGAGAAATGTTACAAAAACTCCACTTAACAGTCTAATCACATTTTTTTTCACTCAGGAATAAATTTTGTAAAAGTTCAATAGAAACTTGAAATGTGCGGTCAGTGAATTAAGAGTGTTTTACAGAATCTTTTTTTTTTTTTTCTGAGAACAATGGCTTCGTAATGGCAGTTCCAGAAATGTTTATTATGCTTGCCAATTAGATGGGTTTTACAGAATGATAAATTGAACTGAAGCTATCAAAATAATGATTCAGAGATGAGCAGCAGGAGAGGAACATGTGATGAGGATGGTTATAAGGATAGAGAATGACTCGGGAAAGGATAGGCTGGAGGTGATTATTGACCATCTTCTATTTAGCCTTTTCCACTAGTTTATACCTAAATATTGGGGTTGGCATTCAGTAAAACTAGATTCAGCTGAATACCATACCCTAAATAAATGGAAAGGTGTAGGAAGGTTACACCATGTTTAGTGAAGTCATTACCTAGGTCATATTACAATGGACCATACTTCCTTTGTCCACAAGCGTGCATTTTAGACGCACTGCAAGTTATCATCCCTACCTTGTTGCTATTCCACCAATTAGCACTAAACGTTTCCAAACGTCTTTTATAATGCGCACAGCAAAGGAGTGGAACTCTCTGCCTGCGTCTGTGTTTCCGAACGCATACAACCCTAATCTCTTCAAATTTAGAGTGAACAGGCTTCTTTTGGGTAAGCTCGCTCCATCGTCGACTTTGTCTCTGTCATCTATGACCTAGACTAGAGTCAAAAGCAAACTCATCTAAAAAAAAATGAAACAAAAAACAAAAATGTATCTAGTACTTTAACAACAAGAACATTGTGATCAGCATCCCTCCACACAAGACTTAAGTGTGGTGATCTTTAGAATTCAATCCACAACGTCATGGAAATCCGTAGTGTCACCAATATGGCAACATAAGAAAGCTTTAAACCATCATTTCATGTTTATCTGCTTCCTCTCTGGCAGTATCGTTTGGAATACTTCCAAACAGAACAATTTAAGCAGTAAAGTGTTGTATTTCATGTAATCATCACACTAATATTATAAAGGCGAAAATTTGAGAGTGTGTGTGTATGTTTGTTACTTCTCCATGCGCAAACGGCTGGACCGATTTAGATGAAATTTGGTATAGAGATTGTTTGAGTCCCGGGAAAGAACATAGGATATCCCGGGAGTATATTCCCTTGGGATAATTTACGACAATCACGTGGGCGCAGCCGCGGGCAAGTTAGTCTAACATAAAATACCTACAGGAAACAATGTTACTGACAACACCAAATTAACTTACTAAGCTTTTCAATCGCCTTCTCCCTTGAAGTTAGAAAATGAATTATTTAAAAGTTGAATTGGATTTTGATCTATTTTGATTTTGACCCTATTAGAATTAGATCATCTTCTCTGTAAATGTTTTGCCATACAAGTGTCATTAATAACTAGTTAAAACATAGTTTCGAGATAGCAATTTCTTGTTATTAACATTAAAATTACACTGCTGTTTACTTTGGTCACGAAAAGTTCTTTATAACTCTTTAGAACACCCACGATAAATGAATGTTTGGTTCATTGCGACAGTATCTTTGTTGATTTATTTCGAAACTTACTTTAAGAGTACCATTGGATAGATATAGTTAGGTTGCACTATTCTTCGTATGTCTACACATTGCCTTACCCTCGCAAAACTAGGCCAGTCTCATTAAATCCTTACTCGCATACAATCACGAAATGACTTTTCATCCCCGCAGCCTCACGATCACATCTATACATGTGAGACGTCCCGGAGCCCTTACGTGACAGTTGCTCAGTACTCGGGGAGGCAGGCCGCCGCCCTCAGCCTAGTGACGAACAAAAGCCCTTTTTACTCAACAGCTCGAGGGCCATTAATTCCACTCCCAGCAGAAGGACTTTTGGAAAACGCTCAACTTCATTTGTTTAGTCCCCGTTATAAAGCGGGATTATGTTTTGTGTAATTTCAATAAACTCCAAGTCCCCTTTGATTTACTACTATACATTTTCGGATATAATTTTGGTCGCGTCAATAAAATTGTTCAGAATATGGTTCAGGATTCTCCATTACGTTCAGCTCTGATATTAATTAAAGTCTATTTATAGTATTTCTTTGCTTGGTTTTCGTTTGCTAATTTTCTTTAGTATGTTTGCAGATCTATAATTAGGTTTTAGATTGCTACGAGAATTTTGAACTGTTTCTGAATAAATTTGACTTAATTAACCTTATTCATTCCAACCCCACACAAATAGTAACTCCTTAGCGCACTTCTTAGACAGATCTAGAAATCTCCCACTAGTATAGGCACACGCGACAACACAGCGTTCAATCCCCGATGCGGGCTGTAAAGCGGAGCTTACATCGTATCGCCATCGTGGCCCATTGTGGGCCGCCATTGTTCGCGCGCAAAAAGAGCCGTCAAGAGGTCGTCGAGATACCGCGAGTGGCAAATCGGCTGATACAAGAGCCACGAACCATCGATAAGTGTTGCGAGAAAGCTGACGTTGGAGATTGTGCCATCGGGTTTTTGTAGATGGTGGACCTAGCCATGGGGGGTTTGTGTACGGATTACCGATTCAGAATCAGGTGGTAGATATTTATATAGGAATAGGTCTATATTTTTAAATGGGGAATTAGGTATGACCTACTCTCTGTTACACACAGAGAGGAGACCTGTGTCCCATAAGTATCATAGGCTGATCAGAATAAGGTGTAATTTCTACTATGCTATTAATGGGTATTTCTTGGAACTATAAATCGAAAAAAGAGTTGATGGTAAATATTGTGTAACTGAAAAGAAACAGAAAATCAAGTCAATAAGTGAAGTGGTTTTCATGTACCTATACCTACAGAAGTCTCTACCACTTCAATGATTGCCTCTTAAAGGTTTTTTGAGCTTCACAAAGCTTCATTTTGTCGTGTTCTTCTTTTATCTAACCGGAATCTTTTTAAATCGAACTAAAAACTTGTATGCCTCATAGATATGTTGTAAACAAGCAGATGCATGTTAAAGACAAAATATTTGAATCGACAAAATATTTATGAACTTACCCTCGTGTGGGTAAGGTTATGATCTCATCCAACAACATAAGCCATTATCTCCATCCCATCAACAAAAAATCTTCGAACCCAAATCTCGAAGCCGCCTAATTCCTGTACCTTAACATCAAAAAAATCCTCACGAAAATTGGACGTTCAAGAACCGACCGTATTTCGCGGGCCTTATTCCATTAACGGACCTTTTTCGCGCCTTGCACAAAGCGGGGATATTGAGGGGCACAGACCTCAATCTCGGAGGTTTACTGCGGCCCTCCAGACCTCCTCCATAAAGAATTGTATTTGCATTCCGAAGGCTGAGAGATTGATCCCGACTTTAGCATGTCAATACTGGAGGTCAAGGGCCGCAATTTACAGGGGAATTAAAACCGTATTAGCTGCGGGTAAGGGCGGGATTTGCCTGGGTGGTGATGTAGGCTAGTGTTTGAGGATCGTTTGTAGGCAGTGGTGCTTAGGTCAAAGGTTCGATGTTACAGTATCTTGACAGTAATTGTAGAAAAATAAAACGATGAGCTCGAGTGAAGTTTTTGTGAAGCACTTATGAATATTAACTTTTACAAAATATTTTCGAGAAGAAACAGATAAGACGCTTCATACTACATTACCATTCTGTGTCAGTATTGAACGCGACAGTATCTTAACGATGCTTCTTACGGTCGGACTATACTAGAACTATGTCATCTGAAAAACATTTTAATACTCAGAACTAGACCCCACCCGCCATCTTTAGCTAAACTCTAAAGAAAGCCCGCAACGTCGCCTTTCAGCATCTTCTAAACAAACTTGCACTCCATACGACCACCACACAACTTTGCTTCGACAAAGTTTCAATGACGGCAGGAATCGTTCGGTGGCTCTCGGGAGACCGCTCAGTCTACAAGTCAGTCAGTCGACTTCGTTCCACATTCGTGTCACACTCGCTCCCTTCAGACGTTAGATTGAATATAAACATACAAGTCACGTCTCTACGTGTTTTTCTACATGACAAAGGAAGGTCCTAACCGTTTAGTGCACGTAATCAAATATATAAATTGAAGGGTGCTGATTCGATAATACTTCGGAATTGTGTCGCGTTTTATGGGAGTCTCATGGGACGCTTATATGCGTCATGGCCGTTTGTAATAGCTATAGGGGAGGTGTAATGGCTGCTAAATTTTCGTGTTTTTTTTCGAAGCAAGTTGTTTTGTATCGTGAAAATAAATAAGTTTTCTTCAGTTCCATTTACTATCCTTATCTGTTAAAGAAAAGGCAACACGAAATCACAAACTAAAGTATTAGTGACACTAAAACTATACACGTGAAAAGGATCAACGTCGAGGTTCTAGTAAGACCAATAAATACCTAACCGTTTTATCTTTTACAATTTCTTATATTGGTTTACTCCAGGTACTGCTCACAAAAAATATCTCAGCCATTACTGAGTATTAAAAGCATTTTTACACCATTTACGTGAAGAGATTTACACATAACTTAGAAGCAAACTCGTGCTAAATATTAAATTCCATTTCGTAGTCCATTGCCGTTTTTCTATCGGCAGCATAATCGTTGAACTGGGTAGTCGGCAATGTAATGTTAAACAAAGAACCTTTATAGCGCTTTGAGCAACACGACCTGAATACATTAGGATTTCTTCTGGTAGTCTGAACTGTTATCGGAAATACTAGGTATTATTTTATAAGGCAACTTTACACAGTTTTTGCTACTAAAATGAGTTTTAACATTCAATTTGAACGTGTTTAATAATAAAAAATTGGCCATTCGTGTATTTTCCTGTAATGCTCTAACTGGGAGAAACAGAAATGCTATTATTACACTAAAGTTTTTGTAAACCAAACCAACCCCCACGTGTAACAATTTATTTTTAAAAAAAAAACGTTGCCCCACTTTAGGAATATTTCCTGTATCGTGGGTGCGTTTACAAACATACAAAGTCACATACACAAACAATCAGACCCGGAACAACTATCTGTAGGTCATACAAATAATAGTTCCGTGCGGGGATCGAACCCGCGACACGCAGCGCAGCAGTCAATCGCTCAACCACTGCGCCAACCGTGCTGTCCAACAACACACAACAATGACCTTAAAAAGATACTAGGATTGATTGAGAGGCCAAAGACATGTTGAGACCCTCTTTAGTATAACTGACAACGCGAGATGTTTAATAGCAGAAAATAAACTTAAATAATTGTCGGATTGTCTGATTGTCACCAGTCAACCTGTCACATGTCGGTTTCAGTAAATTGGCCAGCTGTTGTGGCGGAGCTTCAGAGAGAGGCCTACCTATTTTCTCTTGTCTAGCAGTCGGCTGCGATACTCTGAGTTGAATATGATTCAAACGTTTTGATATTTTAAACTTAATGTGACCTATAATAACTCACAAAAGAGTTTATTAACATTCTCCGTATATCGGAAAACCTTGTCAAAATTTTCCATAAAATACCTGAACTTCTCAATCTCAAAAATATTTGACTTCCTGTCCTCAACCTTAATTTGATTGATGAAAATTAAACAGTAAAGTTTTTCAGAGAAACACAATTTACCGACGATGTGCCTCTTAAACTTGCTAAAGTGCTTATTGGGAGAAAAACGTCGCTAATGGAATAGAGAGTGACGTCATGATGGCATGCGGACACAGATTAAAACAGGTAGGCAGATGGTCCACTTTTTGTAGTTTGCTTTCTATCCTGTTTCGGAAGCAGCTCGTGGCTAAATTATAACAACCGCGGGTCGATCTTCAAGGTAGTAACACTAGCCGAGATCGGTTTGTTGATGAGTGATCGATATGAACATTAATAAAATAAAAGCCACAAAATCAGACATCAGTTTTTCCAAGAGTTACAGGTACAGTGGTTACTTGGTAGAGGAGGCCTGACGCCCCTTTTAAGATACTGAAATTCATCTGCTAAAAACTGATCCTAACATAGGTGTGAAGACGCAAGGCAGATTCTGGTTCAGCAGTCGTGTATGAACAGAAATCCTCAAGCCTAGCCAAATTGCATTCTACCAGCGATTTATGATTATCGAAATGCCACGTAAACCGAACGTCAAAGCGTTAGCTGACAGTTCACACCGCTGATAGAATGTCACTATCAACGCTCTCCGGGATTATTGTCTATGCAATACAATCATGACAATTCTATTTTCAATACGTCAATCAACTAAGTAATTGTTTCCCAGAGGTATCCTTTGTTGTTAAAATAATTACTTAGTCAGTTTATAGTAGCAGACCAAACCGTTTATTTTATTATAATAATCCCCTACCGAATTTAGATCAACGGTGGCCAATCTCATTGGAAATTAGTTAGTGTGTGTGCAAAAATAGGTGGAGACCGGGGAGAGAACCGACGCAGGCCTAACAACTTCACGTTCTTTCCGAGGCACGAGGGTGTCGCACTACCAAGTTTCAAACTCCGGGTTGTTGCTGAAAAATTTCTAACGATAAACCAAATACATTGTTTACCTGACCAGGGAACCGAACCAATGACCCCGCGCACAGCAGTCACGCTTGGGACCAACGGAGCAGTTTATCTTACTTAAAAGACGAAAAGGCTCAATTTAAAAATAGATGAAAATATTTTGTTTTGTGGATCACCAAAACCTTTTTTAATACTTTCCAAGACACATTTGTCACGTCTACCGAATAATCTGTGCGCGAAGAGATTTTGCGAAGTATTCGGTGAGCGGTCGGCGTCGGATTACGCGCCTCTGGCGTGACAAGCGGACGGAAGGCGTGGGGAGCGCGGGAAGCAGGCGTGACGGGTGATGCGTGACGCCAGATTAACTTCACAGAATCGTCTCAAGTATTCCCATTAACTGGACCCCACACATTCTGGGGTTGTACGATATTTTCATATATTGGAAAGAGGTCAGAAGAAGATTAGGATGTTTGTGAATTTTAACAGCTTAATTAAGTGTTTGACCTCCTGACTTTGTTGTTTCAAATAAATATGTCAAAGTTTGTAAAAAACATGGGTTTAATAGGGAGGCAGCCACGGCATTTTTGTAACATTTTTTATAGTTTAACCTATAGTATTAGCCACTCAGTTCACAGCAGAATTTTAAGATTAAATGAGCAAAAATTACAACAGAAATACTTGCCTATTTGGACTCTCAAAGACAACTAAAGCCTAGCACCTAACTGGTTCAAACAGTAAAAGACAAAAAACAAACAAAGAGCCAGTTGACCATTGAATAAAACAGAATTAATCACATAGCGTGGCGGCACACCGCAGCCGCAACGCGACCTACATGCCTCTAAACGTGCCCGAATGATTTGTTGTAAATGGACCCAATGTGGGTCATGTGTGCCTGGGTAGTGGGTAGGCAGGCCTAGATATGTGGTTACTTTGGCTATGCTGGGAGGACGAGAAAAACATCGAAACGATTTTTTTTTAAGGATGGAAAGTCATCAAATGACTTCTTCCACTCTGGGTGGAGCGGAAAGGCGTGTCAGACTCTTATTGACTAAAACCCATCCGTGTTCCTTCTGAAACCCTTTGCGTTCCAGGGCCGTGGTGACTCTTTCGAACAAATTTCGCAACCCTGGCAAGCTCTGGCCCTAGCGGGCCCCGTCTCCTATGCTGACATCTCTTTGAGGCGCGCATGAAACACAACGACCCGGGCCTGGTGGTAATCGGACAGCGAGCCACCCAACGCTCGCCGTCCACAGGCCCGCACCTACGGTGGCCGGGGATCGCCCTGCGACTTCCGACGCCCCGAGCCGTCTTCTTCTGTAGCGGCGGTTGGAGTTAAGGCCTTCTCTCTCCCTCGCGTGGCCCACCTCCTCCTTCGCTAGCATTGCTTGGATCGAAAGGAATACTGCAGTTATAAAGACGACGTGTTGCTGGGGAATATGTTGCCCCTCATCTGATTTTCAGCTACAAGACTGGGAAGTGGTGAAGTACAGACGTTTTGGTTGACTGCTTTACGCTGTTCAAAACGAGCGGAAGTACAGCGTAATTCGAATTTTGAAGGATCAATCATCAACTATTCTCAGTGAATTCTGCCGACTGAAATTCGGTCACGGTGGCCAGTAGAAGAAGTAATCAGGAGATTGTATACTGTATAGTAGGTACACAAGTGTTGGTGCAAACACAAGTGCCCTCTCCGCTCCTTTACTTTCACAGTCCGTTGGGTCGGCAATCTGACAAAACTGACGACAATTTCAATGACACTTTATTTGTCCGACTTGGGAATCATACTCAGGACTATATTCCATGCCATAGCACTGAGCCTAACAATGGGCCACATACACAAAAGTTTTAGGTAGGAATTTCTTAACCTTCCACATACAAGGTGGGGTTATTTAACTCCATACTTTTAAACTGCGTTTACTAACTAGTGAAACGAACTCATTTGCAGTTCGTTGAAACTAATGTTTTTTGGTTAATTCGTCAACACTGTATTCATCAAGCTCATTGTTCCCGGACACATTGTCCGGATTACCCCTTTCTTTCCTGCCGCTCGTTTTGCACAGAATAATTTCGTTAAAGCGCGATTCGTCGACGGCTTTATTATTTATTAATTATTTATTCATCAAAGTACTTTTAGTCAAAGGCTTGTTCCATCGAATTATATCAAAGGTTGATCAAAGGAGTTTTATTTAACTCTTATTCATTTTAAAATGACCCAGCCCTGCATTTTGTTTACTCGTGGTTATTTTTTTTAGAAAATTGTAAACGCATCGTGACTACTTAATTTTCTTCCTACAATATTCTAAATTTGTAATAGATAACCAGCTAGATAGATTAACAGCGTTTAGTTCGTAACAAGACAGATTCATATAATTGGTCAGTGTGCTTCTATCATCTGATAAACACAGGCATCCTTTCTATGACAGGGAGTGGCCCGAAATAGTTGTCACACAATATCTCGATTGGTGGATGTCACATATTAACTTAAACATCTTTTCATCTCGCAATGTTTTCCTTCATTGATTTTACAGCTGTGGGTTTTATTACTTTTAACAGAAGTGATGAAATTAATTAATAATTAACACATACCCACTAAAGTGCCTGTCTAGGGCCAAATTGACGACGAATTAGCGGCCATTTCTACTGGGCCATCATTGGTCATAAGTCTACTTGATTACAACCATAAAAGATCATGAAGAATTAAAGGTTTTCCTAAATCTAGATGAGCCATGTCGCAGTGCAGCTGTGCGCACCGCAGCGTAACGTGCGTTCCATAACAGGATTTATGATTTACATGTCAACATAATATTTTATATTTGTGTATTGTGGGCTCACACATCTGTGGGTGAGAATGTGCGTAATATATAGGGGCTGTGTTTTATCGTCGCTGTACATTACTGTAAATGTTAGCTGGTTTACAGCGTCCAAATTAATTTGTTTGGTATAAAAAGGTATTGCTCATCCGTAAGCCATTAATTTCCTATTCCTCTTTATAATGTAACTATTCAAGTGTAGAAAGTCGAGTTACCAGTTTTACTAGTCTAGTCATGCATTGTTTATCTCCTGGCTGTACCTACTGTCTGCGACGTGACCGCAAACGTCACGCTTCCAGAATTGCGCGCGTCTGTGGTCGTCAAGACGTCTGTACATGCTATTTGATAGTTGGTTGCTAATTTATTATTCACTTATCTGATAATGTAAGATGTGCTTTTGAAACGATCTATGTAGTTTTTGTTGGTACACTGACGCACGTTTATTAATCAGACGAATACCGAAACTCCTTTTTAAATTCGTAAAAAAAATTGTGACGGGTGACATGAGATGAAACAAAATTACGGTGGTGATGTTATGGAACCTACATTTAAAGTTAGTTTCAAATATAATAATTAAACACTTTTGTCAGGTCAAAACATACGGTTATTAAATATAGATCCGAAAAAAAATCGGTAAGAAACAAATATTCAAATTAGCACTTAAACATTAGGCTATGTCCACACTCACCTGCTTCTAGCCGCATATCGCGCGACAATATGGTACCGGCGGAGCTGGCGGCGCGACAGCGGTACACCGCCGCGTGCACGTCGCTGCGGTACTGCGCCGCGGAGAACGCGCCCAGCCACAACGTGCCGTTCGAGAGGGCGCTCCTGAGGACAATGTGGACGGACCTTTAGAATGGGATGTGTTTTATGAAACAGAACAGAGGGTCAATTCTACAGTGGAAACGTCTGCATTAGCATTGTCAGTTGCAATTTGTCAAAAAAAAATACTTCAAACCCAACATTTTTGTAGCAGGTGAGATACTGGTTAAACGCGTGCCAATAAACTAAAAAAAGGAATAAATAAGTTTTTAACTGAGCTACAAATAAACTGAAACTATTTGGATATTTCGTGAATCATCACAGGGTAGTTGTTGGCGATTAATAGTACGGTGTATAAAAATAACAAAGAAATGGGGATGGGAAAATTATGTTTCACATCCATAAAAACGGCGATCGTTCTGCATAATACGCTGATTTTCAGCGACAGCCGGCGCTGACTTGATGTCGTTGGGCGCTGCGGCATATAAAGTATCTATGCAAGGTGGAGACGACGATACGGCAATAAATCAAAACACTGTCAATACTAGTTCATAGGAATATATTATCTTTTATCACAGATTTAATGTCACTAACTGCAACAGACTGATTGGAATATTTTGACAGAATAGTAGTCACTATCCTTAACTAGTTTGAGATTTTTAATTTCGATGACAGGATTTATACTAATTTCAAAATATTCATATGAACCAGGATTGCCAGTGTTTTAATTTATTGTCGTATCGATGTCTCCACATTGTATAAAAGGAGCTCCTTCTTAACCGACTTTAAAAACAGGAGGAGGTTATATGTTCGAATGTGTATTTTTGGTCTCCGATTTCTCCTCCATTTGTGGACCGTTTCTCAAAATTCTTTTTTTATTTGAAAGAGTATACTCCTGAGGTGGTTTAATTGGCAACAAGTCAGGGTCTGATGATTAAAATGTATGTCCAGCGATATTTTTGCCAATTGTGAAACGATTTGGATGATTCTTTTTTTATTTGGAAGAGTATTATTTACCAACTGGTCCCATTTCAATTTGGTGGAGATCTGATGAAGAACTTCGGAGGTAGGCAACGGAACTCTTCAATAAATGATAGCAAATCACCGGAATTGCTGAAATCGCATGTCTGTTTATTGTTTACACCAGTTCATAACATAATATCACGCCGGTATGCTGTGAAGGGGTACACAGATGCAAACAAGTAAATCTAAATTAACATATTATTTTTCTCCATAACTTGTTCTGACGTAAAAAGTCTACACGTTAAGCGCTATTCACAGGTGTCAATTGAAATGAAAAGGAACGGTTAAGCCTTGGCGTGTTCTTGACAATTTGTTAACAAAAGCTACATTTCTTTGGAAGCACACCTTGAAATAGGGTCACCTGTTGCAGGAGTTTAGTTTACTTTAACTTAATATAAAAGTTGTGCGACGGAGCTAAGCGAACGGTTCAGACATTTTCTTTGCTACAGTTGTCGGCCATTACACACAAATCCCGGTAATGTCTGGGTTGTTTTGTAGGAAGTTGCAGAATTTGCGTGAATTAGGAACGTTACGTTTTTTTTTCTTTCAGTTAAAAATCGTTCAATTTTTGCCTCTTCAATTCGAACCGGTTGTTACTTAATAGAGGAAAAAATATCCGACTACCAGAAACTCGGTTTGTAAAATGTATTAATGTAAAATACACATTACTCTGAAACCGACATGAAATCGTAATCAATTTGTTTTTGTTTACCAAATTATCTATATCTTCAATATTTATATTTGCTTCTTTATCAATATCTTTATCTTCTATATCTATGCATATAATAAATCTGTATTAAAGGATAACCAATAGAACCCATTTCCAACATTTATTTTTTGTTTGTCTGTTTGGATGTGCATGCATCACCTAAAATGTACGGAATCAATGTAGATAACTTTTATACTTAAAAATTGTGAGTAACTTGACGTATTATTAAGTTTTTGTTTCATCGCAATCCGCAATCGCAAGAAGTAAAATATCACGACACACGCTATTCACATACTCGCAACCATCTGTTGACTAAAAATAGAACTACTGTTGACAATTGAATGTTGTTGTTCGATAGATGGCGTTGTGCATTTGAGCTCCATTTCTGAACGGCGTTGTTCAGATTTATTTTGGTATTATGTCTTAAAATAGGTCTTGACTGTTTGATTGGCTCTGTCGGTCAACTTTTTTCGGTCTTAGGTTTGAAGAACGAAGTATTTTACTTAAATTTGGATTAATTATTTATTTCATAGTTTAAATAGTGTCGTTCGTTCAACAGTTGTATTTGTTTTGATACACAAAGTACAGATTCATGAAGAAGGCTATAGGCTATATGGGAACGGGAAAAAACGGGATATGGGCGAACGAAGTCGCGGACAAAAGCTAGTTTGTAATAAATATTTTGTACTTGACCAGACTACCAAATTACTTGTCAAGTAACTGTTGTGTGCGTTATCAAAAAACTTTAGCTAACTGTTAATGCTTAATATATTTTATATAGTAATATAAATGTAGTAAGTGTTTACAGTTAGCTAGAAAAGCAACATATCTAACCATTTTAGTTAATTTATTAATTCAATTCAAATTTCAACATTTATTGTTTGTCACAGATGGAAAAGCAGTTCTTATCATAATAATACAAAGATCGCTGTAACATACCCATCGGGCGTACAATATCCAATAATTATAATAATATAATAATTAACAATGAATAATAAGTTAAATGAAGCCCAGAATGTCTTGCGTGACTTCCACCGATAGCCACGCTAACTAGTAAATCTCTAACGTCTCGTTTTTACGATCAGAATCTGCATTTTCCAGTTAAAGGTTTAATTTTATTAACGACGTCCTCCTTCACGAACCGGCGGCCATTATATTTCAGACAAAAGGGAAGAAAATATTTTAAAAGAACTTATGTTCTAGATGTTACAAAAACTGAAAGATTTCTACAAAGTTACTCTCTTTGAAGTATCGCAGCTTCTGGGAACAATGTTGCTGCTAACTAATAGTTAGTTCTGCAGTTTGTTTTGTCTTTGTTTGCTAAATATAACAAGTTTGTTTAACGTAGCAGTAATTGGCTGAAGAAACACTTTTAAGTAGGAACTTTAGTAATAAAAAATATACAGGGTATAACAGAATAACGCACAAGCTGAAAAAAACATTAGTTGAGCACATTGTGTCGAGTTACTCGTATGCAAACATAAATGTATGAAATAGTTGTTTTTTACGCGTTTTAAAAGATGGCACTGGAGTAAAAGTTGTTCATAATAATAAGTACTTTTCAGGTCAGTAAATTTTCAGGCTTTTTGTAATTTCTGATAAACCTGGTAAAGTTAAAAAAATCTTGCATCTTTTGTGTATGTAGTTAGATCCGTCAATAAAAGCGATTCAAACCGATTACGTTGTATTACAGGTAAAATTGACCGCCTGCTTGGCAGACAAAGGTCTTGATCTATTAAAGCCTCGCAGAGCCTCCCTAAACCAATTCGAAAACTGTTCCTTTAAGCATTTACTCCTTTGAAGTAAGCTGAAAAAACGTTCTAAAGCCAGGCATACAAAATTTACGAGAGATAAAAAAGGTTGTTACGTGAGACTCGAGGCTCGGGGGAGGTTCCTCAATCATGGGTTTAACGGCTATCGTCGACTTTTGAGGTCCAAGAGTTACGAGAGACCTTATTTTAGGTAATAACTTGCAATCGCTTCAGACCTCGCTGTGTTGAGTCACTGAGTTACGTTAACTCATAAAAGGGGTGTCATCAATTTTTATACTTTTCCTGTTAAGCGGCAGTTTATTGAGTTTCAGTTATCATGGTGTATCGTTACTTCATATTAGATCTTATTTTAGCACCTCGTAATTTTACTGAAGGAAACGAGAAAAATTATTAGTGATCACACTGGTTTCTCCGGGTCACATGGACGCAGACGATTCAGTCTGATTGATGTAGTTTCTTGTGGATTAAGAAATAGATCTAGTCTTTCCAAATTATATGTAGTTGGGCTGAGGCATTCCAAGAATAACTCTTATGAAATCACATTAAATAAATAAAAATAATCAGTGTTGACTTTTTTTTTTTTTTTAATTCATTTAACAAATAGATATGAAGAAGAAAACAGAAAAATAGGCACAAAGGTACTTATTTCTAGAGAAATCCCTTCCAGCGTACCTATGGAAGGAGAGTCGAATAAAAGAGATATAGACACCGTGTGTAACAAATCTATGTACGTAAAAATAAAACAATTAACTTTAATTTGACATGCAATACATGAATATTACTGAATAATTATTATTGGCATCAAAGAGTTTATTAGAGCCAAGTCCGCAAAAGCCATTGAGCTGACTGTTCAGTTTGGTTCGTCGAATGTTCAAATACATGTCTATAACTAGATGCGCCCTGTTGCACTGTGAGGATCGCCCGGAGGACACGGTGGAGCATACGGTGGAGATCTGCCCTGCTTGAGCTGAGCACCGCCGTGTCCTCGTCGAGGCGATCGGCGGCGGCAACCTCTCGCGTCCGGCCCTGGTTGAATCCATGGTCCGGAGCGAGGAGGCTTGGGAAGCGGTCACCTCCTTCTGCGAAGCAGTAATGCTAGCGAAGGAGGAGGCGGGCCGCGCGAGGGAAAGGCAAGGCCTTCG